>SNQJ01S0067488.1:43937-83647 GCA_010110895.2 Picea sitchensis | reverse complement strand
TGAACTGGCCCTGTTTGACCAGCATTGACCGGGCATCTAGCAGTCTCAGATTTCGAATCTGATAGCTTATTCACCATCCTTGTACATCTGGGAACGCAACCCAAGTGTTGGATTTCGCCCAGGTGTCCTGCAAGTATACAAACGACGGAGCTATTACGGGATTTGGTGAAATTCTGCAATTTCTGCTAAATTTCCAATTTTAATGCAATAATTTAGAAAATTCAATTCTGAAGTTAGAGGATGACAAATATACCTTGGATAGGCTATTTTATGAGAAATGTGGGATAAAATGAAGGAAAAATGGCAAATAAAGAGGCAAAAGTATGGTTTGTGGAAGCACAAAAATGGACTCAACAAAGTATATTATTTTTTGAATTCCATATCCAACATACTTTCTTACTACCAACAACAAATTGGATGATCATTTCAACTTACTTTTTGTTTCTGGAACATCCTCTACGGTAAGTGTTGGTTGAATTGTGGTTAAAGGCTCAACAACCAATGGTTTTGGAATAAGAGTTTTCTCTAATTCCTTGCTTTGTTTTCCAAGAAAATCAATTTTCGATTTCCATTTTTCAAACACTTTCATGTTCTTCATTTTTACCTTCTCTAATAACAATTTTCTAGAATTTTGGTTATAGGCCACGTGGTGAAGTGCTATAGAATATTCTTCAAATATTTTTGGTTCTTGAGTAACCATAGCTTCAACAATTTCCCAGGATTCCAACAATCGTTGTTCTGAAAAATTGGGTTCTTCGATAATTTCATCTACATCCATTTCCTCGGGACTTTCTTGAGTTTCAGGTATTTCTAAACCCATTTTCTGGGTCTCTAGGTATCCCTTAAAGTTGAAAATTTTGCTGAAAATGTTGCAAGAGACTTTGAGAATAAGAAAATATTTTTTAGCCCCCAACATCCAAGGATTTTGGGGATTGCTAGTCGTTTCCAAGAGGAAAGTACCATTTTTTTCTTCCCAACTTCTCTAGACGAAAGGAATTGAAAGAAAAATTGCCTTATCTTTTCTAGGATGCCTTTTGGGATCTAAGCTAGTGACATCTAATATAATAGGATGGATTCTAGAAATGCCTTGAATAGGATCAATATACAACCCCATGAGAGCCAATGATTATGTTTTTCAATGATTGAATAATTTAGTTCATAATCATGCAAGGTCTTACTCATAAAGGCAATTGCAAGTTCCTCAATTTTTTCATTTTTTTGAGTAAGGATGGAGGCAATGGTTTTTTTTGAATCAAAAGAGTACAATATGATTTCTTTATCAAAGTCGGGGATGACTAGAATATGGGCTATGTTGATGGAATGTTTGATTTCTGTGAAATCTTTTTGAATATTTGGTGTACATTGAAAATTTTGATCTTTCTTCAACTGTTTATTTATGCGTTTGACAATTGTAGCATAATCTCATATGGACCTTGAAACAAAGTTTGTCTTTCCAAATAAAGATTGTACTCCTTTTATTGACGTAGGAGGGTTTAGGTCATTTATCCCATTTTATTATTTCCGAATTAATATATATTTCTTCTTTTCTCACAATATGGCCTAAGAGATTTCCTTCCGTTATGACAAACAATTTTCTTTTGGGATTCAAAGATATTCCAGACATTCTACACTTTTCAAAGACTTGTTTGAGATGCTTAATATGTCTCTCTCTTAATTTTGAATGAACTGTTAAATTATCTTGGTAATCTACCATCAATTTTCCAATTAGATATTTGAAGGCATGGTCCATCGCTCTTTGGAATGTTGCACCCATGTTCTTCAATCCAAATGGAATTCATACATAAGAATACATTCTCCATGGTGTTATGAATGATGTTTTTGGTTGATCTTCCTTAGCTACAAGAACTTGATTGTATCCTGAAAATCCATCCAACATGGACATCAATGCAGAACTAGTAACCTATTGCAAAAACATCTCCATATTGGGGAGTGGGTAGTTATCTTTAATGCTCACTCGATTGAGATGTCTAAAATCAAAACAAAGGATAATTTAATCATTCTTATTTCTTACCACCACATGATTTGAGAGTCATTCTAAATGTTTAATAGAAAAAAATTATACTATCTCTTTTTAGTTTCTCAAGTTCTATCTCCAATAGAGGTTTTATCATAGGATTTATTGTTCTCAAATTTTTCTTCAAATGTTTTGATCCGTCTTTGAATGGTATACCATTTTGGAATATGGACTTGTCATATTCCTTTAGATCATCATAAATCCAAGCAAAAATGTCCTAAAATTCTTTGAGCAGCTGAGCATATTGATCGATTTCTTCAATTGTGCAGTCGGTACCAAGATTTATGTAATTTGGAGAATCATGAGTACCAATGTTGATCTTGTATATTTTAACCTTTTACAATATTTACTGCAAACAAATATTCAATAAAATAACATAAAATATAGAATGGAAAATACAAACATTACACAGATATTTTTCACCTGGAAACCGAAACCGGGAAAACCAACATATTCTATATTTTCATTGTGTTACATTGTTTAAAATACAATATACATATAGGAGCCAAAGACATCCAAAACCCTAACCGAATGACCTGGATTAGTCAACAACCCTAATTCCTTAACCGAAAATAGAAAACCATCGACAAAGAAACCATGTGCCGAAAAACAACCTAAATATGTGACACGTTTTCCAAGGCAAAAAAAATATGTGACACTACTACTCATGCAAAGAATATAATACATACCCAACATATATTTTGTTTCTCCTAAACCTTCCTAACATATGGTTCTTATTTTATATTTGGAATCTTTGTTTCGTCATCTCTTGTAAAAGAAGATTACAAATTGACATAGTTCTTGGGAGTGAGTACAAGATTTTGAACATGAATTTTATTTTGAGGATCTTGGTTCTCTTCTGAATAATTCATTGACATTGAGTCATTATAAGTGAGGAAGTTTGAAATATTCTCATCATTTTCAAAGACTTGCAAGTATCCTTGATTATTACGTATCAAAGGCCAAAAAATTGTCTTTACATGAAAAATACTTTGATTGTGAAAATCATCTAAATTGAAAAGAGATGCAACTATTACCTATGAATCAAACTTTTGATTCCTTTCTCTAGGAATGAAATATATATTTAAATAATTAAAAGAATACATTAGTTCACAGAATCTTCTTACATAATGTTTCAATTTTTCTTTCTTAGTTTTGTACTTCTTCTTGATATGATTGAAAACTAACTCAAAGTCACCAATTACCACCAGATTTTCTACTTTCATTTGAAGAGAAAGAATCATTCCCTAAATCAATTCTTCGTATTTTGCTTCATACTAGGTACATGAGAATTCCAATCTGATAGCATGTGGATAGATACCATATTGATGACTTTTGAAAACAACACCAACTCCATTTCCTGACTTGGAACAACCTCCATGATATGAAATTTTCCAGAAACCTTGAAAATAATTTTTTGCATCATGTTTGGGTCGACTTATTTGTTTTGTACTAACAACATCACAATTCCCAATTCCATCAGCCATAATTTTGCATTACTTCATTTTCCTTTTTTTTAAATGAAATGGGATTTCTGTTCTCTTGAGGAAATCTGATCATAGTCCCATATTTATTTGGAAGTATCACACAACTTCCATCATTCATGATATATCCTCCAATTAATGAGCACCAATATCTTCCCAACAAAATGCCATATGATGGAGAAAAATCAACAATTATAATATTGAAAATTGTGGTAATATGAGGTGTTGTAGTTATTCATGCACATAAATATTTTATTTCACTATAGGTTGGGAATTTTCTTGAATCTATGGCATATATTCTCTCACATGTTTTAGTGCTTTCCATTCCAAGTTATTCCATCATTGATAGTGGCATGGTGTTGTGGCTCCACTATCCACCAGAAAATTGTGTAAAGAGAAATCATGATTTTCTATGGATATATAAAATGGTGGGACTTTTCCCCTTGGTATTACTGATGAAACATTATGTTGTTGCTTTGTAGTTATCATAGTTGCTTCTATTCTCAAATCTGTATCATCAAATTTCTTCAAAATATTTTCTCTTTGTTGAGGTATCTTAACTACCTCCATGGATGGTAAAGTAATTATGAACTTGGCACGCTCATCAACCATATTATAATTCATTTGCAGTGGAGTCTTTGTTTGATTAACAATTGGTTGTTGTTTTGATGTTTCTAGAGCATTATATTTTGTCTTTTCCTTTTTGGATTGTTCCCTAGTCTTGGATTTATTCACTTGTGTTCTGGTCTGGAAAACATTATATTATGAAAAATCAAGATATTCTTATTCATTCGAGATATAAAAGTATGATGATCATTCATCCATTTGTACCGATTCTAAGACTTGATATTGGTTAACATCAATTTCTTGATCAAAGTTTTCAAAATGTTCTTCTTCTATAATTTCTTCCAACAAAACAACATTTGGATTTGGAACTCTGGGTGCTCTTGGTCTATGTTCTTCAAATATATCATTTCTTATTCTTTGATCTTGTAGTGGAGCTCTCATGTTCGGATTTGGTGGAACACGATTCTCACCTCTCATGAGTCTAATATTCTCATTTTGCATTTGTCTAATCGTTCTGCTCATTTGATCCATTTTTATCTTTTGTCTTGTTTCTTGAGTAGCTCTAGGATTGTTTCTGACATTGGGGGGGATACCATGAATAATTCCTCCACCAATTTCTTAGTTCGCAGAATTTATTGAAGTAGATGGTCCTTGAGATGATATGGAAAAATTGGTCATTTGTCTTTGCATCTTTCCAAGAATAATCTGAAGATTAACATTGGTATCTAACATATATTCTTCCATTTTTGTTTCCTTCCTAATCGTCGCATGTAGATCATTTATTTGTGAAACTCTAATTGCATAATTCACATTTGAAGGCATGTAATTATTATAACATTTGAACATGACAGGATGCTAGTGGGAAAACCCCCCTATAACTATACCAGGGTTCTAAGTATAGATAGAGAAATGATTTCCTTAAAAGTCAATCTAATTCCTACACTACCCCAAACATTCCACACAGATGAGCATAAAATAATAAAAGAGCAAGTCAGAAGCAGTACCTTTTATCCAAACGTTTGATGCTGACCTCCTCGAGCTTTGTTTCTTCCTTGGATGTTGGTCTACTCCCAAAGCTGACCTGCATCAATGCTTAGGAAAACAAGGATACAAAAATTCTATCTCTATTCATCAATTGGGGTTGGATATCATTTATTATGCATAAACCAAATAAAATACATAAAGATATCATTTGGGATAGGGAAACATATTCTTTTATTCAATACTCAAAGATTGGAAATTACAACCTTTGCAGGCCAATGCTCCACGAACTTGGTCTAGGATCCTCTTGAAAATGCTCGAAGTGCGCCTTCCAAATACCTTCCCTCACAATTTGTTGATAACTTCAAGGGAAGGGAATGGATTGTATGGGATAAAAGGGATAGAGAGGGAATTCTGGGGCAATAACTCACAAAAGGTTGCAAATACTTGGGCAAGGAAGGAAAGGGAATTTGGGTAGAGTTTCACCGTTCTAATGCTTGATTTTGGAATGAGACCCCAAGACCTCTTTTTATATGACAAAAGGATAGTTATTCAGTTTGGGGATGGGCTATAGTAGGTGAAATGGTTGGGAAACCTCCAATAGCCTGTTAATTCCACCGAATTCCTTGCAACTTTTTAATTTTTGCAAATTTTGGAGGTATACGCGGGTTTTTTAATATGTAGCTAGCATATTTTTGTGGTTTTTCTAGCATGAAACAAGTGTATGTATGTGGGAAGTAGTGTAGCAGGGCGCGTACATGCTCCAAAAAATGGTTTTTTAAATAGAGTTCCTCAGCAGTGATTTGGCAAATTATGCAAGTAGGAAGTCTAATGCCATGTATGCATGAGTAGGGAATTTTAGGGATATAACACAAGAAAATTTGGTTTTTTTTCTTCTGGGATATGATTTAGAGTCTTAAATAACAATAACTTAAAATCCATGATTCTTTCTCCCCTTTTAAGATGGATTTGGGTGAATTGAGTAAGTAGAGTATGGTATGCGATAGGTGGTGCATACATGGTCACAGACATGTTTTCTACATCATTAAATGAGCCAATTGATTGAGTTGACAAAGAAAGATACCATTCATAAGAAAGAACTAGGTATCTTGAATAAAACAAATATTTACAATATGTTACAAGAGTATAAACCAAAAGAGTTTGCAGTAAAACAAGACAACATTTCCATCACAACATTCATCATAGTAAAACACAATATTCAAAAAATGGAAAGAAAGTATGGACCACATATGATAGAGAACTTTAAATGACCATTTCATTAGACAAAAATAAGATTATGATAGACACACATATAAAATGGCATGCTTAAACTCAAATTATTGAGATATCAATAATGTTAAGTCCCAAATTAGTTCTCCGGGAACCTTAAAAAATAAATAGATGTCTTTAAATAAATAAAGAGTATTGTCTTGGAATAAAAATAAAAAGGTTTAATTTTTCCTTCAAAGAGGACTGGGACGGGAATCCCGTGAACCATGAAATGAAAAAGACCTGGAAGGCACAAGAAAATTAGTCAAGGATCATCCTTAGGTTTCACAGATTACTGAGAACAAAAAAAGGAAATGTGACAAATGACTGTAGAAGAAAAGGATGGAAAGGGAGAGATTAGGGTTGTTACTTGACTCACTTTAATGGATATATTCTCTGATCTCGTTACTTTTGATTCTTCTTTTGTAGACGTATGTTTCACTGGAGGTGGCATAACTGTTGTAACCGCTTCACGCTGATATGTTTCAGTGATATTGATTTGGGATTTTCTTAGCCACTCTTATATGTATTCCCTCATTAGGTCCACCATGATCTCATGCTTATTATTTATCTTGAACAAATCATTCTCCATTTCTCTTAGGTCAACACCCGATTGGTGCAACATGTCATCAATGTCATCATTTTTATTATTATACTAGACCAACCACCTTTCAATTTCATCTTCGGAGAATTTTGTTGAGTTAGTGAACCCATTCACCCATGCAACCTTTAAAGCCTCAAGTTGGTCTAATAATTGGTATTTATACATAAGTATTGCGTCCATAGATAAATTTGGGTTGTGGAGTTCCTCGTGATATCAACAAATTTTAGGAAGAGGTCACCTCTCTTAGTTTTCACAACATCTAGCTCATTCAACATTTCTCTTAAGATTTTGGTTATTTTAAACAAATAGGCATTAATTTGCTTCATTCAAGTACTTGATGGAAGGTTTTGTTCTCTTCTGTGGGTATCACTTAAAATTGAAACATTTTTTGAAAATGTTCCCACAACCTCCTTGTAAAAACCCTCATCATTTTCCATATCTTTTTGAAGAAATTCTTTGAAGTGCATAATACTTGTTGAAAACCTGGTAGAGCTTTGTGCAAGCTCCCATATTTCTTGGATTAAGTATATTATTTTTTGAATTCCATCTCAAACATACTTTCTTGCTACCAACAACAAATAGGATGATCATTTCAACTTACTTTTTGTTTCTGGAACATCCTCTATGGTAAGTGTTTGTTGAATTGTGGTTAAGGGCTCAACAACCAATGGTTTTGGAATAAGAGTTGTCTCTAATTCCTTGATTTTTTCCCCATGAAAATCAATTTTCGATTTCCATTTTTCAAACACTTTCATGTTCTTCATTTTTACCTTCTCTATTAACAATTTTCTGGAATTTCGATTATAGGCCCTGTGGTGAAGTCCTATAGAATATTCTTAAAATATTTTTGGTTCTTGAGTAACCATAGCTTCAACAATTTCCTGGGATTCCAACAATCGTTGTTTTGAAAATTTGGGTTCTTCGATAATTTCATCTACATCCATTTCCTGGGGACTGTAATGATCCCAAGCCATTATGCAAGGATCATCATGTTTTTGGGTGTCTATAAAATATTTTTGGTTGTGGTATTTCATCAAACACTTCGCTGACCTCCTTTTTAAGATGTATTTACTTGCTGGATAGCCTCTTGATTTCAGACTTAGGGTTTATTGATGTGTTTATATGAGTGTTTGCAACAATAAACATGAAGATATAACCATGGAACATACCTCAAACATACGCAATATGATAGACAAGCCAAAACATCTCAAAACTGCTTTTATTCATGAAATAGAGAAACCTGCTACAATGAAGATGCTGATCTGGAATGCTCAACAGATGGCCAAGAAGATAGACAATAGGGATGCTACAAAATGCTCCAATAGAAGACTACAATTAGCCTCCAAAGGATGGATATACAATGAAGACTGAATACAAGTAGATCTGGGCCGTAAGAATGCTAAACCCCCAAGTAGGAAGGTGCCATGCTCTGTTGGATAGCTGGAGCTCCTCAACAATTCAACCCTGTTGCCAAAAGTGTCCAATCACCCCAAGAAATATGCCAAATGATAGATCGGGAAACTGTAAGGACAACCTAGTTTCCCAAATCTCCAAAGTCACTCTCAAACCCTGTGGATCTAAACTCCTCCACTGAATGATGCGCCCCCCTGGATGCCTGAAACTCTAGATAATTCGGCCTGGGTGAATGAGACCTCCAAACCTCCTGAAACTCTCCACAATGATATATCGGCCAATCAAAAACCCATGGAAGAAGTTTCAAGGTCATATATGGGGTATAGCCTCCAAGATATGCAAATCATTGAATCACCAAATCATCCTCTCTCTCCCAAAGCTATCCCAACTTGTAGATGATGATCTATCCATGGTAACTCCCCAAGAATGGACTAGATCTGATGTACAAAGCCTTGCAATGAATACCCAGGTTATAGAATCTCCAAAATTCCTGCCAATCACCTGCATTGAATCTCTCTCCAAGAATGGTGTGGCCCCCCTTGTTGGAAACCCCCAACTAGTGTGCCCTCTCTCTATATGCACAAGTAACTGATGTGGAATCCTCCTACAACTGAGTAGATCTAGAACTAGAATGGTGTGGGAGCATATTTCATCTCCGAGACCAAGCTTGGGACAATCTAGGTGGAATCTTTCACCACCGAATCGTCCTCTAGGGTTTGTTAAGTTAAAACCCTCAAAACCCTCAATGATGGGCTCACTAGCTAAAAGCCAGATATCAAAAGATAATCATACATGAATGCATGAGTAGAGGCCCTTTCCTTTCCTTTATACTTTTTGGCTCCCCTTGTCCCTCCAAAGTGACTTTCATTTTATTAATATTTTATTAATTAATAAAATCACTTTAATTAATTAATTAACCCTTTTACCTCTGAAAAACACCTTATCTCTCCTTGTGGCTTCCATGGCCACTGGAAGTGACTTATCACTATCCCATCCTATAGTGTCGCTCCTCCCAATTCCAATGATCTATTACACTGAGAGTTTCCTCCAAGTAATTTTCCCAAAATGACCTCTTCAGTGATTTTTATTAACTTATAGCCCAAAATAGTCAAAATCATGGAAATCGTTGGAATGCAACGAAACCAAAGCCAACCTATGCGGAATGGCTCATAATGATGAAATATAATGAGTAATGCAAGCTGGACCCCATAATACCTCTCAATAAACCTTGTACTCTCTATAACACCCATCTAGCTACTCTGGTCATCATAAACCTTTGCACTGTGATGATGTCCCAAAGTGGGGACATTACAGTCCTCCCTGCTAGAAAATTGCTTGTCCTCAAGTAATAAACAAATCCCCTCAAATAAAATACCAGGATCCCATGTCCACTTGTGGGATAAACAGTAGAGCCCATCCAACGATGAACACTCATGCACTCTACCCCCTGGGTCCCATATCAAGTCGTGAATTGCTATCCCCTGGGAAGCATAACCCTGACCAACTCTGGGAGTCTCCTACATATGACACATGGCCTCATCTCGGAATGAATCCATCCTCCAAGTCTCTACCAAGATCCATATGGCCTCCATCAACTGCACATGTTGATGCCAGAATGAGGTGCTGTAAGACCCCCGTGAGACACCTGCAAGCGATGCGCTCCTCTCAAGACTGAAGCTCAATGGAAAGTTAGAACAAATCCCCCCTGCAAGGCTCCACTCACCTCTGTCAGTCAGTGAAATGCTCAATCCTGCAATCCCTGGGTCCCATGCTAACCTCTGTCGAAGATCCCCATGCTAACACTGCACTATGATGACCCTGCCTGACTTCTCCCTGTATGTATACTGGATCCTCCACTCCTGAATCCTCAAGCTGAAATCCCTATGGCCATTGAACCTATTTTCCATAAACTATATCTGTAAAGACAACTCTGTAGAAGAGGTACTTGTTCACCCATCTCCATGTCCAATCATGATGATCAAGGGTGAAAATTTTCCTCTCTCTATCAAACAAATACCTGCAGACCCACTCCAAACTGACCCCTCGTGGAGTGTGTGGCTCTCTGGTGCAATCTGGGTCACCATGTAGTGAAACACCCCGATAATCAACTGGACTCTTGGATCCCATGGCAGACTTGGAAGTTTATCACTTCCAATCTCCTCTAACTTCTCCTGTATCAGATGATCACTGTCGGAAGTGCTCTGTGCTCATCTGCTATCATCTGGCCTATGATGCTCACCATCACGCACCAAGTCTGAGTTGTCTGTCTGTGACGATCCACCTCTATCCTATTGGATGTTGTAAAAGTACTCCTGTCAGGTGGTCTCGGTCCATGCACTCCCCATGTCCTCTGTCCCTGTCTATCTCTCCTCATGCCATTGTCCATGATAAAAGTGTCGGGAAAGGGTAACAGAGACATCTGTAGCTCACTGTAGGGCTGAAAAATACTGCCTGCCTCGGTCAATCCCAAGGAATCGAACAAGAGCATGTCTACATGTACCCCTGATAACTGCTTGCCTGTAGCCACCACAAAACCCCAATCATCGGGTACAACCAGAAGTAACTCCCCTAACTGCTGGTAAACCAAGCTCCATGTCCTATCACCCACGCAGCTGCTGAAATGGTGAAGGTGATATCTCATGACCATATGATGCTTCAAGGGAGTGTCCTCTTCATGCTCCCCTAAGTGTGTCTCCTCCCTTCAAGACAGTACACCCCTCTGAATCCCATCATATATCTCAACATGTAACAGTGAGCTATTACTAATCACTGTATGCTCTGGCATACTCATGTCATCTCCCGTAGACTTATGCTGCATCATAGATCCTGGGCATATTGCTGGATCAACCTCTACATGGAGGTCAACCACTCTCAGAACACAAATGGAAGTGGCCTCCATCAACGGGTGCCCCTCTGCTAGATCACCAAGATCCTCTATCAATGTGACTGAATTATACATCTGAGTGTCCACTAAGATAGATGAAGTGGATCTCTGACAAATATCCTCAAGAGACTCATTTGATCTAGACTTCGATTCTTGAAGGGTTGTCTGTGTGCCTCTCAAGAATCTTCGAGTGCTCTCCAAATCCTGAGTGAGTCGGACCATCTCCAACTCCAGCTCCCTCAGAGCCTCATGATACATCTTACCAACCCTCAACATGTAATCTTTGTTAGCCAATAACTGATGGTAGTCGGTCCTCATCACAGATACTCTCTCCCTGAGAGTATGGAAATAATCCATGGAAATCCCCTCATATGAACTACCATGTGCCACTGATGCTCTCCAACAATGTTTTGCTATCACATCATGCATGTCATCAATACATTTTGTGGCTTCCATGATCATAGCCTCACTAAATCTCAACTGTGTTGTTGAGTGGTGTGACTCCTGATCATGGTCATGATGAGGTGCCATCTCAGACCCCTCACTACTAGTGTCAACTTTGGAATCCCCAAAAACACCCTCTGCATAAGATGATGTGCTGAACTGTCCACTCTCTATTGTGCTACTAGGTACTCCTGTATGCCATTGCACCCCATCACTAGATGCTATCTCCCCCTGAATCACATTGTACCCTGTATGAGCAGCCATATCCTCCTGTGCACTCAACCTACTACTATCCTCTACACCTGGATCCCATATAGATGTATTCATACATGTGATATGGTCATCCTGACTCCTAAAGAGTGCATCCTCATCAATGCAGACCGATCCTGGAAGTAAGTGCTCCATCAACCTGTCAGCATCCACAATCTGCTCAACTAATGGAGTCTCCAAAAGTTGCGACTCAATCTCCTCACGTTGATATGTAAGTGTAGGATCAACTATCTGCAAGTCGTGTGTCTCCTCCTGGATCTGTGGATCCATGCATCCATGGTGTGCATCCCTCACACAAGGCTCCTCCATCACATCTGAAATGCCATTGATATCATCCTATGACGTGGCTATCATGGATGTTTGAAAAGATGACAGATGTGTCATGACCACCATAGGAAGCAGGTCATCTGTAGGTGCTAACACGTGTGAGTCCTCACTAGTGTCACCATTCTGCTGGGGCGTAAGGTCATCAATGGTATGTGATATTTCTACTAAGACACTAGTGATATCATCCTATCCATCTAACTGTCTATCCACTACACAAGGGTCATCATCCTCCTCAAGCGTGCTAGTAGCATCATCCTTTGTATAAGTGTCACTATCACTAGCCTTTGTGAAAGAGTCACTATCATCCTAAGACTGTCCCAAATCAACATCTATCGCTCCATCCTCACACATCTCATCATCACTGTCATAGTGTGCCTCAATAGTGTGCTTATGATCCTTACCCCTACACCTATGATCTGGTTCCCATGACCCCTTGCAATTGTAGAAAGGTTGCGTGCTCCTAATGGGTGTGGGGTTTCTCTGTTCTTCCCACCATCTAGTTGCTTATTTTTTCTTTTTATCTACTGTGATGATCCCATGTAAAGTATCCCATTTGCTCCAATCGGGATTTCTAAAGGCTACATACTGAGGAAAGGTTATGAGAGCCGTATTTTCCTCACTAAGGCCAAAATATGTTATCTCCAATCATGTCATCTCCAAGGCCATCTTATCCATTTCCTTCCAACTATCCATTTATCCCTATGAAAGACCCCTTAGGTTGGAAGGATTTAAGCTCTAATACCATTGTAATGATCCCAAGCCATTATGGAAGGATCATCACGGTTTTGGGTGTCTTTAAAATCTTTTTGGTTGTGGTATTTCGTCAAACACTTCGCTGGCCTACTTTTTTAGATGTATTTACTTACTGGATGACCTCTTGATTTCGGCCTTAGGGTTTATTGATGTGTTTATATGAGTGTTTGTAGCAATAAACAAGAATATATAACCATGGAACATACCTCAACCATACACAATATGATAGACAAGCCAAAACATCTCAAAACTGCTTTTATTCATGAAATAAAGAAACCTGCTACAATGAAGATGCCGATCTAGAATGATCAACAGATGGCCAAGAAGATAGACAATAGAGCTGCTACAAAATGCTGCAATAGAAGACTACAATAATCCTCCAAAGGTTGGATATACAATGAAGACTGAATACAAATAGATCTGGGCCGTAAGAATGCTAAACCCCCTAGCATGAAGGTGCCACACCCTGCTGGATAGCTGAAGCTCCTCAACAATTCGGCCTTGTTGCCAAAAGTGTCCAATCACCCTAATAAATATGCCAACTGATAGATTGGGCAATTGTAAGGACAACACAGGTGCCAAAATCTCCAAAGTCACTCTCAAACCCTTTGGATCTGAACTCCTCCACTCAATGGTGCACCCCCCTGGATGCCTAGAACCCTAGATAATTCGGCTTGGGTGAATGAGACCTCCAAACCCCTTGAAACTCTCCACAATGATAGATTGGGCAATCAACCAAACCTCTTGAAACTCTCCACAATGATAGATTGGGCAATCAAAAACCCCTGGAAGACGTTTCAAGGTCAGATATGGAGTATAGCCTCCTAGATCTACAAATCACTGAATCACCAAATCATCTTCTCTCTCCCAAAGCCGTCCCAACGTGTAGATGATGATCTAGCTGTGGTAACTCCTCAATAATGGAATAGATATGATATCCAAAGCCTTGCAATGAATACCCAGGTGATAGAATCCCCAAAATCCCTGCCAATCACCTACAATGAATCTCTCTCCAAGAATGGTGCGCCCCCCCTTGTTGGAAACCCCCAACTGGTGCACCCTCTCTTTATCTGCACAAGTAACTGATGTTGAATCCTCTTGCAACTGAGTAGATCTGGAACTAGAATGGTGTGTGAGCATATTGCATCTCCGAGACCAAGCTTGGGACAAGCTAGGTGGAATCTTTCACCACCGAATCGTCCTCTAGGGTTTGTTACGTCAAAACCCTCAAAACCCCCAATGATGGGCTCACTAGCTAAAATCCAAATATCAAAAGATAGTCATACATGAATGCATGAGTAGAGGCCCTTCCCTTTCCTTTATACTTTTTGGCTCCCCTTGTCCCTCCAAAGTGACTTTTATTTTATTAATATTTAATTAATTAATTAAATCACTTTAATTAATTAATTAACCTTTTTACCTCTGAAAAACACCTTATCTCTCCTTATGGCCTCCTTGGCCACTGAAAGTCACTTCTCACTATCCCATCCTATAGTGTTGCTCCTCCCGATTCCAATGATCTATTACACTAAGAGGTTCCTCCAAGTAATGTTCCCAAAATGACCTCTTCAGTGATTTTTATTAACTTATAGCCCAAAATAGTCAAAATCACAGAAATCATTGGAATGTAATGGAACCAAAGCCAACCAATGTGGAATGGCTCATAATGATGAAATATAATGAGTAATGCAAGATGGACCCCATAATACCTCTCAATAAACCCTGTACTCTCTATAACACCCATCTGGCTACTCTGGTTATCATAAACCTCTACACTGTGATGATGTCCCAAAGTGGGGACATTACAGTCCTCCCTGTTAGAAAATTGCTTTTCCTCAAGCAATAACCAAATCCCCTCAAATAAAATACCAGGATCCCATGTCCACCTATGGGATAAACAGTAGAGCCCATCCAACGATGAACACTCATGCACTCTGCCCCCTGGGTCCCATATCAAGTCGTGAACTACTATCCCCTGGGAAGCATAACCCTGAAATATACCAACTCTGGGAGTCTCCTGCATATGACACATGGCCTCATCTCAGAATGAATCCATCCTCCAAGTCTCTACCAATATCCATACGGCCTCCATTAACTGCACATGCTGATGCCAGAATGAGGTGCTGTAAGGCCCCTGTGAGACGCCTGCAAGCGATGTGCTCCTCTCAACACTGAAGCTCAATCGAAAGTTAGAACAACTTCCCCCTGCAAATCCCCACTCGCCTCTGTTATTCAGTGAAATTCTCAATCCTGCAATCCCTGGGTCCCATGCTAACCTTTGTCGAAGATTCCCATGCTGACACTGCACTATGATGACCCTGCTTGACTGCTCCTTGTATTTATATTGGATCCTCCACTCCTGAATCCTCAAGATGAAATCCCTGTGGCCATTGGACCTGCTGTGTAGAAACTATATCTGTAAATACATCTCTGTAGAAGGGGTACCTGCCCACCCATCTCAATGTTTGATCATGATGATCAAGAGTGAAAAGTTGCTTCACTCTACCAGACAAATACCTAAAGAACCACTCCAAACCAACCCCTGGTGGAGTGTGTGGCTCTCTGGCACAATCTGGGTCACCATGTAGTGAAACACCCCGCTAATCAACTGGACTCCCGGATCCCATGGAATATTTGGAAGTTTATCACTTCCAATCTCCTCTAACTTCTCTTGTATCATACTGATCACTATCAAAAGCCCTCTGTGCTCATCTGCTATCATATGACCTATGGCACTCACCATCATGCACCAAGTCTCAGCTGGCTTCCTGTGACGATCCACCTCTATCATGCTGGATGCTGTAAAAGTACTTCTGTCAAGTGGTCTTGGCCTACACACTCTCCATGCCCTCTGTCGCTGTCTATCTCTCCTCATGTCGTTGTCCATGATAAAAGTGTCGGGAAAGGGTAACAGAGACATTTGTAGCTCACTGTAGGGATGAAAAATACTTCTTGCCTCGGTCAATCCCAAGGACTTGACCAAGAGCACGTATAACTGTACCCCTGATAACTAATCGCTTGTAGCCATCACAAAACCTCAATCATTAGGTACAACCAGAAGTAACTCCCCTAACTGTTGGTAAAACAAGCTCCATCTCCTACCACCCACGAAGTTGCTGAAACGGTGAAGGTGATATCTCATGACCATATGCTGCTGCAAGGGAGTGGCCTATGAATTCTCCCCTAAGTGTGTCTCCTCCCTACAAGATAGTACACCCCTCTGAATCCCATAATATATCTCAACATGTACTAGTGAGATATCACTAATCACTGTATGCTCCGACATACTCATGTCGTCTCCTGTAGACTCATGTTGCATCATAGATCCTGGGCATACTACTGGATCAACCTCTACATGGAGGTCAACCGCTCTTAGAACACAAATGGAAGTGTCCTCCATCAAACGGTGCCCCTCTACTAGATCACCAACATCCTCTATCAATGTGACTGACTGATACATCTGATTGTCCACTAAGATAGATGAAGTGGATCTCTGACGAATCTCCTCAAGAGACTCATCTGATCTAGACTCTGTGCCTCTCAATAATCCTCAAGTGCTCTCCAACTCCTGAGTGAGTCGGACCATCTCCAACTCTAGCTCCCTCAGAGCCTCATGATACATCTTACCAACCCTCAACAGGTAATCTCTGTCAGCCAACAACTGATGGTAGTCAGTCCTCATCACAGATACTCTCTCCCTGAGAGTATGGAAATAAACCATGGCAATCCCCTCATATGAACTACCATGTCCCATTGATGCTCTCCAACAGTGTTCTTCCATCATTGCATGGATGTCATCAATACGTCTGGTGGCTTCCATGATCATAGCCTCACTAATTCTCAATTGTGTTGTTGAGTGGTGTGACTCCTGATCATGGTCATGCTGAGGTGCCATCTCAGATCCTTCACTGCTAGTGTCAGTCCTGCTAGTGTCAACTCTGGAATCCCCAAAAACACCCTCTACATAAGATGGCATGCTGAAATGTCCACTCTCTACTGTGCTTCTGGGTACTCCTGTATGCCACTACACCCGATCAATAGATGCTATCTACTCCTGAATCACACTATACCCTGTATGAGTAGCCGTATCCTCCTGTACACTCAACCTGCTACTATCCTCTGTGCCTAGATCCCATATAGATGTATCCATACACGTGCTATGGTCATCCTGACTCCTAAAGAGTGCATCCTCATCAATGCAGGCCGATCCTGGAAGTAAGTGCTCCATCAACCTGTCAACATCCACAATCTTCTCAACTAATGGAGTCTCCAAAAGCTGTGACTTAATATCCTCACGCTGATTTGTATGTGTAGGATCAACTATCTGCACATCCTGTGTCTCCTCCTGGATCTATGGATCCATGCATCCATGGTGTGCATCCCTCACACAAGGCTCCTCCATCACATCTGAAATGCCACTTATATCCTCCTGTGTCATGGCTATCATGAATGTATGAAAATATGACATATGTGTCACGACCACCATAGGAAGAAGGTCATCTGTAGATGCTAACACGTGTGAGTCCTCATTAGTGTCACCGCTCTGCTGGGGTGTAAGGTCATCAATGGTATGTGATATGTCTTCTGAGACACTGGTGATATCATCCTGTCCATCTGGCTGTCTATCCACTACACAAGGGTCATCCTCCTCCTCAAGCATGCTAGTAGCATCATCCTTTATACAAGAGTCACTATCACTAGCCTCTATGCAAGAGTCACTATCATCCTCAAACTGTCCCAAATCAACATCTATCGCTCCATCCTCACACATCTCATCATCACTGTCATAGTGTGCCTCAATAGTGTGCTTCTGATGCTTACCCCTGCACCTATGATCTGGTTCCTAGGGCCCCTTGCAATTTTAGCAAGGTTGCGTGCTCCTAATGGGTGTGGGGTTTCTCTATTCTTCCCACCATCTAGCTGCTTATTTTTTCATTTTATATGCTATGATGTTCACATGTAAAATATCCCATTTGCTCCAATCGGGATTTCTAAAGTCTACATACTAAGGAAAGGTTATGAGAGCCCTATTTTCCTCACTAAGGCCGAAATATGTTATCTCCAAGCATGTCATCTCGAAGGCTATCTTATCCATTTCTTTCCAACTATCCATTTATACCTATGAAAGACCCCTCAGGTTGGCAAAATTTAAGATCTGATACCACTGTAATGATCCCAAGCCATTATGCAAGGATCATCATGGTTTTGGGTGTCTTTAAAATCTTTTTGGTTGTGGTATTTCATCAAACTCTTCGCTGACCTACTTTTTAAGATGTATTTACTTGCTGGATTGCCTCTTGATTTCGGCCTTAGGGTTTACTGATGTGTTTATATGAGTGTTTGCAGCAATAAACAAGAAGATATAACCATGGAACATACCTCAACCATACGCAATATGATAGACAAGAAAAAACATCTCAAATCTTCTTTTATTCATGAAATGAAGAAACCTTCTACAATGAATATGCCGATCTAGAATGCTCAACAGATGGCCAAGAAGATAGACAATAAAGCTGCTACAAAATGCTCCAATAGAAGACTACAATAAGCCTCCAAAGGTTGGATATACAATGAAGATTGAATACAAGTAGATCCAAAAGTGTCCAATCACCCCAAGAAATATGCCAACTGATAGATTAGGCAACTGTAGGGACAACCCAGGTGCCCAAATCTCCAAAGTCACTCTTAAACCCTATGGATCTGAAGTCCTCCACTGAATGGTGCGCCCCCCTGGACGCCCGAAACCCTAGATAATTCGGCTTGGGTGAATGAGACCTCCAAACCTCCTGAAACTCTCCACAATGATAGATCAGGCAATCACAAACCCCTCGAAGAAGTTTCAAGGTCAGATATGGGGTATAGCCTCCTAGATTTGCAAATCACTGAATCACCAAATCATCCTCTCTCTCCCAAAGACGTCCCAACTTGTAGATGATGATATAGCCACGGTAACTCCTCAAGAATGGACTAGATCTGATGTCCTGCAATGAATACCTAGGTGATAGAATATCCAAAATCCCTACCAATCACCTGCAATGAATCTCTCTCCAAGAATGGTGCGCCTCCCCTTGCTGAAAACCCCCAACTGGTGCACCCTCTCTCTATATGCACAAGTAACTGATGTGTAATCCTCCTGCAACTAAGTAGATATGGAACTAGAATGGTGTGGGAGCGTATTTCATCTCTGAGATCAATCTTGGAACAATCTAGGTGGAATCTTTCACCACCGAATCGTCCTCTAGGGTTTGTTAAGTCAAAACCCTCAAAACCCCCAATGATGGGCTCACTAGCTAAAAGTTAGCTATCAAAAGATAATTATACATGAATGCATGAGTAGAGGCCCTTGCCTTTCCTTTATACTTTTTGGCTCCCCTTGTCCCTCCAAAGTGATTTTCTATTTATTAATATTTAATTAAATCACTTTAATTAATTAATTAACCTTTTTACCTCTGAAAAACACCTTATCTCTCCTTGTGGCTTCCCTGGCCACTGGAAGTCACTTCTCATTATCCCATCCTGTAGTGTTTCTCCTCTCCATTCCAATGAGCTATTACACTGAGAAGTTCCTCCAAGTAATGTGCCCAAAATGACCTCTTTAGTGATTTTTATTAACTTATAGCCCAAAATAGTCAAAATCATGGAAATCGTCGGAATGCAACGAAACCAAATCCAACCTATGCGGGATGGTTCATAATGATGGAATATAATAAGTAATGTAAGATGGACCCCATAATACCTTTCAATAACCCTTGTACTCTCTATAACACCCATCTGGCTACTCTGGTCATCATAAACCTCTGCACTGTGATGATGTCCCAAAGTGGGGACATTACAGGGACTTTCTTAAGTTTTAGGTATTTCTAATCCCATTTTTTGGGTCTCTGGGTATCATTTAAACTTGAAAATTTTGTTGAAAATGTTGCAAAATATTTTGAGAATACGAAAATTTGTTTTATCCCCCAACCTCAAAGGATTTTGGGATTGCTAGTCGTTTCCAAGAGGAAAGTACCAATTTTTTCTTCCCAACTTCTCTAGACGAAAGGAATTGAAAGAAAAATTTCCTTATCTTTTCTAGGATGCCTTTTGGGATCCAAGCTAGTGACATTTAATATACTAGGATGGCTTCTATAAATGCCTTGAATTGGATCAATCTACAACTCCATGAGAGGCAATGATTATGTTTTTCAATGATTGAATAATTTAGTTCATAATCATGCAAGCTCTTACTCATAAAGGCAATTGCAAGTTCCTCAACTTTTTCATTTTTTTGAGTAAGGATGGAGGCAATGGTTTTTTCTGAATCAAATGAGTACAATATGAATTATTTATCAAATTCAGGGATGACTAGAATATGGGTTATGCTGATGGAATGCTTGATTTATGTGAAATATTTTTGAATATTTGGTGTCCATTCAAATTTTTGATCTTTCTTCACTGTTTATTTATGCGTTTGACAATTGTAGCATAATCTCATATGGACCTTCAAACAAAATTTATCTTTCCAAAGAAAGATTGTACTCCTTTTATTGACGTAGGAGAGTTTAGGTCATTTATCCCATTTTATTATTTCCGAATCAACATATATTCCTTCCTTGCTCTCAATATGGCCTAAGAGATTTCCTTCCGTTATGAAAAACAATTTTTTTGGGGGATTTAAAGATATTCCATACATTCTACACTTTTCAAAGACTTGTTTGAGATGCTTAATATGTCTCTCTCTTAATTTTGAATGAACTGTTAAATTATCTTGGTAATCTACCATCAATTTTCCAATTAGATATTTGAAGGCATGGTCCATCGCTCTTTGGAATGTTGCACCCATGTTCTTCAATCCAAATGGAATTCATACATAAGCATACATTCTCCATGGTGTTATGAATGATTTTTTTGGTCAATCTTCCTTAGCTACAAGAACTTGATTGTATCCTGAAAATCCATCCAAGATCGACATCAATGCAGAACTAGTAACCTGTTGCAACAACATCTCCATATTGGGGAGTGGGTAGTTATCTTTAATGCTCACTTGATTGAGATCTCTGAAATCAAAACAAAGGATAATTTAATTATTCTTCTTTCGTACCAACACATGATTTGAGAGTCATTCTAAATGTCTAATAGTAAAAATTATACCATCTCTTTTTAGTTTCTCAAGTTCTATCTTCAGTAGAGGTTTTATCTTAGGATTTATTGTTCTCAATTTTTTCTTAAAATGTTTTGATCCGTCATTGAATGGTATAACATTTTGGAATATGGACTTGTCATATTCCTTTATATCATCATAAATCCAAGAAAAAATTTCCTAAAATTCTTTGAGCAACTGAGTATATTGATCGATTTCATCAATGGTGCAATCGGTACCAAGATTTATGTAATTTAGAGAATCAATAGTACCAATGTTGATGTCGTATATTTTAACTTTGTACAATATTTATTGCAAAATAATATCCAGTAAAAGAACATAAAATATACAATGTCAAATACAAACATTACATAGAGATTTTTCCCCTGGAAACCCAAACCGGGAAAACCAACATATTCTATATTTTCATTGTGTTACATTGTTTACAATACAATATACATATAGGAGCCAACAACATCCAAAACCCTAACCCAATTACCTTGATTAGTCAACAACCCTAATTCCTTAACCGAAATAGAAAACCATCGACAAAGAAACCATGTGCCTAAAAACCACCTAAATATGTGACATGTTTTCTGAGGCAGAAAAAATATGTGACACTACTACTCGTGCAAACAATATAACACATACCCAACAGATATTTTGTGTCTCCTAAAACTTCCTAACATATGGTTCTTCTTTTATATCTAGAATCTTTGTTTCGTCATCTCTTGTAAAAGAAGATTACAAATTAACATAGTTCTTGGGAGTGAGTACAAGATTTTGATCATGAATTTTATTTTGAGGATCTTGGCTCTCTTCTGAATAATTCACTGACATTGAGTCATTATAAGTGAGGAATTTTGAAATATTCTTGTCATTTTCAAAGACTTGCAAGTATCCTTGATTATTACGTATCAAAGGTCGAA
This sequence comes from Picea sitchensis, assembly GCA_010110895.2. Lineage (NCBI taxonomy): Eukaryota > Viridiplantae > Streptophyta > Pinopsida > Pinales > Pinaceae > Picea > Picea sitchensis. Next base: position 61,568 of record SNQJ01S0067488.1, on the reverse strand, counting down.
AAATTGTCTTTACATGAAAAATACTTTGATTCTGAAAATCATCTAAATTGAAAAGAGATGCAACTATTACCAATGAATCAAACTTTTGATTCCTTTCTCTATGAATGGAAGAGATATTTAAATAATTAAAAGAATACATGAGTTCACAGACTCTTCTTACATAATGTTTCAATTTTTCTTTCTTAGTTCTGTACTTCTTCTTGATATGATTGAAAACTAACTCAAAGTCACCAGTTACCACCAAATTTTCTAGTTTCATTTGAAGAGAAATAATCATTCCTTGAATCAATGCTTCATAGTTTTCTTCATCCTTGGTACATGAGAATACCAATCTGATAGCATGTGGATAGATACCAGTTTGATGACTTTTGAAAACAACACCAGCTCCATTTCCTGACTTGCAACAAGCTCCATCATATGATTTTTTTCAGAAACTTTGAAAATAATTTTATACATCTTGTTTGGGTAGACTTATTTTTTTTGTATTAACAACATAATAATTCCCCATTCCATCATCCATAATTTTGCATTACTTCATTTTTCTTTTTCTTAAATGAAATGGGATTTCTGTTCTCTCGAGGAAATCAGATCATAGTCCCATATTTATTTGGAAGCATCATGCAACTTCCATCATTCATGATATATCCTCCAATTAATGAGCACCAATCTCTTCCCAACACAACGCCATATGATGGAGAAAAATCAACCATTATAATATTGAAAATTGTGGTAATATGAGGTGCTGCAGTTATCCATGCACATACATATTTTATTTCACCATAGGTTGGGACTTCTCTTGAATCTATGGCATATATGCTCTCACATGTTTCATCGTATTTAGTGCATTCCATTCGAAGTTCTTCCATCATTGATAGTGGCATGGTGTTGTTAGTGGCCCCACTATCCACTAGACAATTGTGTAAAGAGAAATCATGATTTTCTATGGATATATAAAATGGTGAGACTTTTCCCCTTGGCATTACTGATGAAACATTATGTTGTTGCTTTGTAGTCATCATAGCTGCTTCTATTCTCGAATTTGTATCATCCAATTTATTCAAAGTATTTTCTCTTTGTTGAGGTATATTAGCTACCTCCATGAATGGTAAAGTAATTATGAGCTTGGATAGCTCATAAACCATATTATAATTCATTTCCAATGGAGTCTTTGTTTGATTAACAACTGGTTGTTGTTTTGATGTTTCTAGAGCATTAGATTTTGTCTTTTCCTTTTTGGGTTGTTCCCTAATCGTGGATTTATTCACTTGTTTTATGGTTTGGACAACATTATATTGTGAAAACTCAAGATCTTCTTATTCATCGGAGATATAAAAATATGATGATCCTTCATCCATTTGTACCAATTCTAAGACTTGATATTGGTTAACATCAATTTCTTGATCAAAGTTTTCAAAATGTTCTTCTTCTACAATTTCTTCCAACAAAACAACATTTAGATTTGGAAATCTAGGTGCTCTTGGTCCAAGTTCTTCAAATATATCATTTCTTATTCTTTGATCTTGTAGTGGAGCTCTCATGTTCGGATTTGGTGGAACATGATTCTCACCTCTCATGAGTCTAGTATTCTCATTCTGCATTTGTCTAATCGTTCTGCTCATTTGATCCATTTTTATCTTTTGTCTTGTTTCTTTAGTATCTCCACGATCGTTTTCTGACATTGAGGGGGAAACCATGAATAATTACTCCACCAATTTCTCAATTCTCAGAATTTCTTGAAGTAGACGGTCCTTGAGGTGATATGGACAAATTGGTCATTTTCCTTTGTATCTTTCCAAGAATAATATCAAGATTAACATTGGTATATAACATATATTCTTCCATTTTTGTTTCCTTCCTAATTGTTGCATGCATATAATTTATTTGTGAAACTCTGATTGCACAATTCTCATTTGAAGGCATGGAATTCTTATAACATTTGAATAGGACACGATACTAGTGGGAAAATCCCCCTATAACTATACAAAGGTTCTAAGTATAGATAGAGCAATGACTCCCTTAAAAGTCAATCTAATTCCTACACTACCCCAAACATTCCACACAGATGAACATAAAATAATAGAAGAGTAAGTCAAAAGCAATACCTTTTATCCAAATGTTTGATGTTGACCTCCTCGAGCTTCGTTGCTTCCTTGGATGCTGGTCTCTTCCCAATGCTGACCTACATCAATGCTTGGGAAATCAAGGCTACAAAAATCTATCTCTATTCATCAAATATGGTTGGATATCATTTATTATACATAAACCAAATAAACTACATAAAGATATCATTTGGGACAGGGAAACATATTCTTTTATTCAATACTCAAAGATTGGAAATTACAACCTTTACAGGGCGACGCTCCACAAACCTAGTCCGGGCTCCTCTTGACAATGCTCTAAGTGCACCTTCCAAATACCTTCTCTTACAATTTTCTGATCACTTCAAGGGAAGGGAATGGATTGTATGGGAGAAAAGGGCTAGAGAGGGAATGCTGAGGCAATAACTCACAAAAGGCTGGAAATACTTGGGCAAGGAAGGAAAGGGAATTTGGGTAGAATTTCACCGTTCTAATGCTTGATTATGGAATGAGACCCCAAGACCTCATTTTATATGAAAAATGGATAGTTATTCAGTTTGGGGATGGGCTATAGCAGGTGAAATGGTTGGGAAACCTCCAATAGCTTGTTAATTCCACCGAATTCCTTGCAACTTTTTAATTTTTGCAAATTTTGGAGGTATACGCGGGTTGTTTAGTATGTAGCTAGGATATGTATGTGGGATGTCTATCATGCAACAAGTGTATGTACGTGGGAAGTTCTACAATAGGGTGCGTACATGCTCCAAAAATTAGTTTTTTAAATAGAGTTCTGCAGTAGTGCTTTGGCAAATTATGGAAGTAGGAAGTCTAATGCCATGTATGCATGAGTAGGGAATTTTAGGGCTATAACACAAGAGAATTTTTTTTTTTTTTTTTTCTTCTGGGATATGATTTAGAGTCTTAAATAACCATAACTTAAAATCCATGATTCTTTCTCCCCTTTTAAGATGGATTTGGGTGAATTGAGTAAGTAGAGTATGGTATGCGATAGGTGGTGCATACATGGTCATGAACATGTTTTCTACATCATTAAATGAGCCAATTGATTGTGTTGATAAATAAATATACCATTCATAAGAAAGAACCATGTATCTTGAAGAAAAAAAATATTTACAATATCTTACAAGAGTATAAACCAAAAGAGTTGGCAGTAAAATAAGACAACATTTTCATCACAACATTCATCACAGTAGAACACAATATTCAAAAAATGAAAAGAAAGTATGGATCACATATGATAGAGAACTTTGAATGATCATTTCATTAGACACAAATAAGATTATGATAGACACGCATCTAAAATCTCATGCTTAAACTCAAAGTGTTGAGATATCAATAATGTTAAGTCCCAAATTAGTTCTCTGGGAACCTCAAAAAATAAATAGATGTCTTTAAATAAATAAAGGGTATTGTCTTGGAATAAAAATAAAAAAGGTTTAATTTTTCCTTCAAAGAGGACTTGGATGGGAATCCTGTGAACCATGAAATGAAAAGGACCTAGAAGGCACAAGAAAATTAGTCAAGGATCAACCTTAGGTTTCATAGATTACTGAGAACAAAAAAAGGAAATGTGACAAATGAGTGTAGAAGAAAAGGATGGAAAGGGAGAGATTAGGGTTGTTACTTGACTCACTTTAATGGAAATATTCTTCGAACTTGTTACTTTCTTTTTTATTCTTCTTTTGTAGATGTATGTTGCACTGGAGGTGGCATAACTGTTGTAACCGCTTCACATTAATATGTTTCAATGATCTTGATTAGGGATTTTCTTAGCCACTCTTGTATGTATTCCCTCATTAGGTCCACCATGATCTCATGCTTATTATTTATCTTGAACAAATCATTCTCCATCTCTTAGGTCAATACTCGATTGGTGCAACATGTCATCAATGTCATCATTTTTATTATTATACTAGACCAACCACCTTTCAATTTCATCTTCAGAGAATTTTGTTGAGTTAGTGAGCCCATTCACCCATGAAACCTTTAAAGCTTCAAGTTGGTCTAATAATTGGTATTTATACATAAGTATTGGGTCCATAAATAAATTTTGGCTGTTGAGTTCCTCGTGATATCAACAAATTTTAGGAAGAGGTCACCTCTATTAGTTTTGACAACATCTAGCTCATTCAACATTTCTCTTAATATTTTGGTTATTTTCAACAAATAGGCATTAATTTGCTTCATGCAGGTACTCGATGGAAGGTTTTGTTCTCTTCTGTGGGTATCACTTAAACTTGAAACTTTTTTTGAAAATGTTCCCACAACCTCCTTGTAAAAACCCTCATCATTTTCTAGATCTTTTTGGAGATATTCTTTGAAGTGTATAATCCTCGTTGAAAAGTTGGTAGAGCTTTGTGCAAGCTCCCATATCTCTTGGATTGAGTATATTATTTTTTGAATTCCAACTCCAACATACTTTCTTACTACCAAAAACAAACTGGATGATCATTTCAACTTATTTTTTCTTTCTAGAACATCATCTACAGTAAGTGTTGGTTAAATTTTGGTTAAGGGCTCAACAACCAATGGTTTTGGAATAAGAGTTGTCTCTAATTCCTTGATTTTTTTCCCCGTGAAAATCAATTTTCGATTTCCATTTTTCAAACACTTTCATGTTCTTCATTTTTACCTTCTCTATTAACAATTTTTTGGAATTTCGATTATAGGCCGCGTGGTGAAGTGCTATAGAATATTCTTCAAATATTTTTGGTTCTTGAGTAACCATAGGTTCAACAATTTCCTGGGATTCCAACAATCGTTGTTCTAAAAAATTGGGTTCATTGATAATTTCATCTACATCCATTTCCTGGGGACTTTCTTGAGTTTTAGGTATTTCTAATCCCATTTTCTGGGTCTTTGGGTATCACTTAAACTTGAAAATGTTGTTGAAAATGTTCCCACAACCTCGTAAAAATCCTCATCATTTCCAGATCTTTTTGAAGATATTCTTTGAAGTGCATAATCCTCTTTGAAAAGTTGGTGGAGCTTTATGCAAGCTCCCATATTTGTTGGATTAAGTATATTATTTTTTGAATTCCATCTCCAACATACTTTCTTACTACCTACAACAAACTGGATGATCCTTTCAACTTATTGTTTCTTTATGGAACATCCTCTATGGTAAGTGTTGGTTGAATTGTGGTTAAGGGATCAACAAACAATGGTTTTGGAATCAGAGTTGTCTTTAATTCCTTTATTTTTTTCCTTTAAAATAAATTTCTATTTTTCTATATTAAAAACAGATTATTTCAGTGCCTCTATGGTTGCCTCGTGAAATTGTACAATCTTTGAAAGTGAATTCCCATGAAAATCAATTTTCAATTTCCTTTTTTCACGTTTACCTTCTCTATTAACAATTTTTTGGAATTTCAATTGTAGATCGCGTGGTGAAGTGCTACAGACTCTTCTTCAAATATTTTTGGTTCTTGAGTAACCATAGCTTCAACAATTTCTTGGGCTTCCAAAAATCATTGTTCTGACCATTGGGCTCTTCAATAATTTCATCTACATCCATTTCCCTGGGACTTTCTTAAGTTTCATCCCATTTTCTAGGTCTCTCTTTTTCTTTTAGTAGAGGTATGTAGAACATGGAACTTTTCTAGATTTTTCTTCGGAGGGTCTTTTTCACCACCATCATCTGAGTTTCTGGTAGTTGTTTTCCTTATTTACAGATCACTAATCCTTGGTTTGTTTTTTCTAGGGCACTTCTCTGAGACACGGTAGGATAATAGGGTTTTTTTTGCTACTTCTCTGCCTTGTTGTCGATAACATTCATTGGTGTCGACAAATTATTCTATATCATTTAGATATTCATTGATTGAATTCTTGAGGAGATTTAAATTGTCCCCTCCTCCTTCTTTATACTATTCAATCTTAAGGAACTAAGAGGAATATCCCACCAAGGAAATATGGGAAATAAATAAATAATTAGGGTCGAAACCCTCGATACATTAATCTTCCCTTAGCAAAAATTGGTCAAACTAACCTGCAAGATCGTCCAAATGAGAGTGTGCTTTACAACAACTTCTCTGACTTTCCAAGTCAATGGGATGAACTATATTTTTATTTTATCATTAAATAAATGAGCCTAGTGGTTGTATTGTCTACAAACTCTATAACAACATGTCTGTTTGATACATAGAAAGGGAGAAGAAAGGGTTTCTCTTCGAAACCAAATAACCTTGTGATACTGAAATTCTATGTAATTTCAAAAAATCCTTTATTTGAGAGAAAGGTGGTAACCTCAGGTGACAATATTGATGTGTTAGGGTTGAAGATTAACTTTTTTAATTTAGATATTAAATTGTTCTGGACTGGGTAGAAATAATATTGAGGCTTGTGTCTCTTAGAGGATGGATACTAGGAAAAGACAAGCTCAATATTGAAGTCAACACTTCTTTCCCTCGACATGTCTTCGAAAACATGGCAACAAGCTATGGAGAAAATGAAATAAGATGTCATCTATAATTTTTGAGTCTTGTTCATATCACCCAGTTGAAAAGAAATTTCATTGGAAATAAGACATCCCCAGTCAATGAGGACATATTCATGCACATTGAAATGGATAATATAAATGACATTTTTCAGCATAGAGGTCATATATTCCAAACCAATGATGTGGGAAAATAACCAGGAAAATTCCTTTTAGGGATACTTTAAGGAACTTACCTCAATATTAGCAACATTGGTATTAACTCTTGGGTTAATCAAATATTCTTCGAGGATCTCTCCTCCTCCTCTGTGTTCCTTGAGGAATTCACTAGCTTCTTCACTTTTGAACTATATGGTGGGATTCGGGAGTCATAATATTCTTGTAAAAAGAGAAGGAGATAGAGATATAGGCCGCTACCCTTGAACCTGAATTATTCTCTTTTTTGAATCAAATTTGTCTGCAAAAAAAATAACTAGCTCTTTGAAATCTGTCACCTCTGGAACACAACTAGCCAGAGCTATGCCTGAGTTCCAGACCTGGTTTTTTTTCTTCTCGGTGGGAGGGAGGGCCTTGTATTAATTGTATGCATGTGACCACTAGAATTCGTGATCTGCATGTCCAAGTTTATTTAGCGTATCTCCACAATACAACTCTTTTCTCCTACTTGACACAATTTACACTATTTTCTATTTTACCAATAGGTGGCGCTACTATCGATATAACATTTTAAAGCATGTCATATCAGTCCTTGATTTAATTTACCACGTATTTACTTGATTGTTAACCACCATACCTCTTACTTCAAAGTTGTTGGCCTGCATGGTGAGATTTAGAATTTATTACAATGCTTTACGAAATTTTTGCCACTTTAATAACGACATTATGATCACACAAGTGGTGGTTGACATGGTGGGAGAAATAAATGTAAAATGTAAATGGTGATGTGATGTCGTGGAAGATAAAAAATGGTTAAAATGGAAGTGAGAAAATAAGAATGGTGATGCAGGAGTATCGTCAGCAAAGCCACATGGGATGACAACACAACACCTAGCGTGCCTTTTGAGTAAAATTTTTAATTTCGAAAGATGGCATATCTTAGAGAAATTATGAGTAAATGATGAATAAGAGAAGTTTTAATGGTCGGAGGCTAAATGATCGCATAATATCGGGAGAATACCAGATCGGGAGATTTCTCTCTTATCTCTCTATCTCAGATATTTATTGTAACGGGACTAAGTAGCAGTAATATTTTATTTCGATCAGATAGGAAGTTGGAGGGAACCCTAGAGGACCTCTTGTATAAGTAGATGCATTGTATGCCTGAGTAGGGTGACATATTAGTGGGATATGATTGTATGCCTGAATAGGGATGCAGATTGGTAGGAGATCATTGTATGCCTGAATAAGGCTGCAGATTAGTAGGAGATAGTTGTTACTGTATGGTGTTGCTACTGTTTACAATTTCCCTGTTATTTTATGTTTTCATGAATGAATGAGTTATGTTATTGAGTATATGAAACTGTGAATTATTTGGATAAGTTTCAATCATTTCTCTTCATTGATTTCATGCAAGGTCTGCATACAGTCCGCAAGGAGTGCGTTGACAGAGTCTATTTCGACTCAAAAGATTAGAAGAGATAGCGTGAAATTTCCATTTGAAAGGAGTGCAAGGGGACTACTACAAGGTGTGCACATTCATCCGCAAGAAGCTAAGTCTTGAGTAAGAATCTATTGCAAGGAGTGCAAAGGGGCTGCTGCAAGGTGTGCACAGTTTCCCACAAGAAGCTAAGTCTTGAGTAAGAATTTGTTGCAAGGAGTGCACAGATTGGAAGTTCGACTAAGTGTTGGGATACCCCTCTGAGGAGTCAAAGGGTTCGAGAAATAAATATCAAGAGAGATAGCGGGGAGAAATCTTCAAAGAGAGTGGAGATCTGAAGGTTTCACGAGTTATCGACCAAGATCCGTCCAAGAGGGAGCGAGATTGTTGGATATGGGAAAAGTGCATGAAATTTAAGTCTAATTGTGCACACATGAGCGAGGATTCGCTAAATCCCTGAAGGGGTTAGGGATCGTCCATCATCCAAAGGGACAGGTGGTGTAATATCTACAACTCTGGAGGGGAAGAACTTTGGAATTTTTGTAGACAACGAGAAAGCGAAATTTCCGAAGAGCCGAAGGCCGAAATAGTTCATGCATGTTGGTCGCTAGGAGGTACATTTCAACTGATCTGAGACTTTGGGGAAAGTCACTTCGAAATATTTCAATTTTGGAGTGTGACATACTCCCAAACTCCCAAAGGATGAAGCATATCGAATCGTCCGTTGTGAAGGGCACGTAATGGGAACCCGTTGTCTTCGAGTGAAAGCGCTCCGAGAGCAAGTGAGCCTGAGGAAGTTAAGAATTCTGAAGGCCGAAGTCCTGAAGTGGACTAGAGATGTTGATTTGGGTGGATGCATGGCACCTGATCTAGAACTTTGGGTACATAATACTCTGGGGGAAATCGAAGGTTGGAACATCCCAAACTCCCAAAGCACGGAGTCTCGAAGTAGATTTCTATCGTTGGTTGTGAAGGAGGATGTGGACTGTTGATCTGGTCCCGGTGAAAAGTGCCAAAATCACGAAGTGCTAAGAGGTTAAGCCTTGGTTCACAACCCTAGGTCACATGCAAAGAAGGACTAGCGGAAGGAGCTAGAACCTATGGGCATTGGGATTTGGAAAAAGTGCTAGGAAATTAGGAACCATAGTGTTCGTTGATCTGTGAACGAATATCAACGGTGGGGAATCATTGTACAACGCAGAGGTGAAATTAGTGAACGTGCTAGTTCACAAAATGCTATTCACCAACGTCATTGATCTTGTTGGGAAGGGGGATCAATGACCATGATTAGATCGATTTGGGAGAGAAATTTCTGACTGTGGATATAGAGCTCTACGATAAATACCAAGCACGTTGGCGACCCACAATCATTATGAACTGTCGATCGATGAACAAATCGGTAATGACCAAATCATGACCGTGAAAAACCTGAGGGTGATAACAGGGTCTGTGTTTGATTCAGTTTGAGACCAATAAGGTCTCTAGGATCTAATATAGGTTGAGAAGATTAATATCCTTGACCGAGAGGTTGCACAACCCTGAGGGAGAGTAGGGGGGTCTACGTCAAGTGGTATCGGAGCTTAAAATTTGTCTATAGATTGTAGGAAAAGGTGAAAAAGGTGAAAAAAGGTAATATGATAACATCAAATGGTATCAAAATATTAATTGTGTCTATAGACAATAAGTGAAGGAGGAGACAGAGTGTGATTCTGTGTGAATGATGGTTGTACGTATGCAACAACAAATGGATAGACAGGTAGGTTGCAGGGAAAAGTTGGAGATGCTCTGGGTGATAGAATAATGCACAGTATTGCTAGGAGGGAAAGCAATGGGTGAAAATGGCTACTAAAGGCCATCGATGTGGTCAAGACAAGGAACACTAGCATAAAAACAAATATGAGATAGAAAAAGAGCTCAGGGAGATCAGAGTAGGGATGGAGAGGCTGACATGGAGGATGCAGTGGGAAGCAAAGGTACACTAGACATATGAATTTCCTTTGAAGAGGAAAGCGAAGTGGCATGTCCAAAAGTTGTTATCCATAAGGAAACAACAATTAGTGAGGACGTGGTTGAGCCATGTTGAAAACCTCAGTGGCATAGAGGAGAAAGTGATTCACATATGTGAGCCAGATATTGGGAGGAACCTCAGTGATGAGGAGGAGATGAGATCATCTAGAGATATCATGAACTTCTAGGAGGGCAGAGATAAATTCTTAGATTTCCATATGGGTGATGAGATGGGATCAAGAAGATATCTCATGGACTTCCAGAAGGGCAGTACTGGAATCCCAATTTTCCAGGTGGGCAGGGGAAAGATGAGACTGTCTAAAGGTCTCATGATCTCCGAAGAGAGTTAATATCAACAAGGGGTGCTGACAGATGAAATGGAGGAAAAGGAGAGTCCTCAACTATATGGAGATTCATGTGGAGTTGAATGCCATGTGAATGAAGATGATGAGAAGTTATATACTTCCATCACAAAGGAGGAGGATCAGAGGAGTGTTTTGATCATTGGGGGAAGCTGAATATTCCTTCCTAACAGTCCAACAGAGGCTAGTACGAGTGTTTAACATGAGGAGATGATGCAACTAGAATCCAAGAGAGAGGCCATGGGGCTGAATGATTTTAAAACTAACTGTGTCTGTGATGCAGGTGCAGAAGAGGAGAGACAACCAATAAGGAATATCAAAGAGGATGAGAAGGAGAAGACACTAATGTCTACCCCCAAAAAAAATGAGGATCATTTAGATGAATTGCTCAGTCAATGGAAGCAAGAGCTGAATATGTTGGAGGATTGGTTGAACAATGCAGAACCAGAAAAGGACTACTAGGATGTAGTCATGCAAAGGGATATAGGATGCCAACATGAGGAGCAGTTGGAGGAAGCTGAAGATATGCCAAAAAATAATCTGAAATAAGTCAATCTGTCAGAGGAGAAAGCTAAGTAGCAGCTCAATGGTGAGACTGCAGAATTGGAGTCTGCATCAGAGTGGTCAACTACTGCCACAAGAAATGAAGATGATGTAGGGGATCAAATTGATTTATCCATTAGTAAGGATGCAACACAACAAAGTAGCATGCATGAGAGGAGGAATCAACCATCAGAGACTGCCATGGAGAAGGAAGAGAAGACATTACAATGTGCCCAAGAGATGGAGAAAGAAGAATGTTGGGTGGAATTACTCTAAAATTTCAGCCAAAAAGATGAACATGAAGAATTGGAGCCTACAACAGTAGCAGAAGGAGATGAAAATTTTGAGGAATGGCTCAAAATTTTCATCCAACAAGATGAGAAAGAGATAACTATAGAATGTGAACCTACAACAGAGGAGAGAGAAACATATAGCATGGATTTTTCTGATCTGTGTGAAGAACTGGAGGCCCTAGAGAGAAGGGTAAAGATGCAAAGTCAACTAATCCAACAAGTCAAGGTGGAAGTTGATGACAAGGAGATGCAAAAAAAATGGGATGAAGGAGAAGAGCCAACCAATGGACCAACTGGACAAATAAATAGAGGAGATAAAGAGATTGATGCTGGAAGCAACACAAGGAGAAACCAACAAAGAAATATGGGATAGAAGAAAACCTGCAAGAGCAACATAAGCAACAAGGAAGAGGAGAAGATGGACAACTCCAAGAGAAGGTATGGGACCCTGGAGGATATCAACAATAGAGCAGAGGGAGCCATGAGTAGGAGCTCATGATTTTCCCAATAGTGGAGTATGATGCAGGAGCATCGTCAGCAAAGCCACATGGGATGAAAACACAACTCCTAGTGCGCCTTTTGAGTAAAATTTTTAATTTCGAAAGATGGTGTATCTCAAAGAAATTATGAGTAAATTATGAATCAAATAATTTTTAATGGTCGGAGGATGAACGATCGCGTAAGATCGGGAGAAGATTAGATCGAGAGATTTCGCTCTTATCTGTCTGTCTCAGATATTTATTGTAACAGGACTAAGTAGCTGTAATCTTTTATTTTGATCAGATAGGTAGTTGGAGGGAACCCTATATGACCTCTTGTATAAGTAGATGCATTGTATGCCTGAATAGGGCGACAAATTGGTGGGAGATCATTGTATGCCTGAATAGGGCTGCAGATTGGTAGGAGATTATTGTATGGTTGAATAAGGCTGCATATTAGTAGGAGATAGTTGTTACTGAATGTAAGTTGTTTTTATCAAATTTTTATCCATTTACACTTGAATGAATATAAAAGAGGGATATTGACCCAACGCATGGTGTTGCTACTATTTACATTTTCCATGTTATTTTTTGTTTTCATGAATGAATGAGTTATGTTATTGAGTATATGAAACTGTGAAGTATTTGGATAAGTTTCAATCATTTCTCTTCGTTGATTTGATGCAAGGTGTGCATACAATCCACAAGGAGTGTGTTGAAAGAGTCTGTTTCAATTCAGAAGCTTAGAAGAGATAGCGTGAAACTTCCATTTGCAAGGAGTGAAAAGGGACTACTGCAAGGTGTGCACAGTCACCTGCAAGAAGTTAAGTCTTGCATAAGAATCTGTTGCAAGGAGTGAATATATTGGAAGTTCGACTACGTGTCGGAGTAGCTCTCTGAGGAGTCAAAGGGTTCGAGAAATAAAGCTCAAGAGAGATAGCGAGGAGAAATATTCAAAGAGAGTGGAGATCTGAAGGTTTCATGAGTTATCGACCAAGATCCGTCCAGGAGGGACATAGATCATTCCAGATTGTTGGATTTGGGCAAAGTGCACGAACTTTAAGTCGCATTGTGCACACAGAGTGAGGATTTTCCGAATCCCTGAAGAGGTTAGGGACCATCCATCATCCAGAGGGACAGGTGGCATAAGATCTACAACTCTGAAGCGGAAGAACTTCAAAACATTTGTAGACAAGGAGAAAGAGAAATCGATGAAGAGTCGAAGGCTGAAATAGATCCCGACCGTTGGTTGCCAGGAGGTACATGTCAACATATTTGAGACTTTGGGGAAAGTCACTTCGAAAGATTTCAATTGTGGATTGTGAAAAAATTTCAAAGTCTTGAAGGCCGAAGAAGATCACAGTTGTCTGTTGTGAAGGACATGTGACGGGAATCTGTCATCTTCGGGTGAAAGCGCTTTGGGAGAAAATGAGTGTGGGGAAGTTGAGACTTTCGAAGGATGAAGTCCCGAAGTAGACCAGAGCCATTGATTTGGGTGGACGCATGGTGACTGATCTAGAACTTCGAGTATAGAATACTCTGGGGGAAAGAAGAGGTTGGAGCATCTCGAACTCCCGAAGCACAGAGTCTCAAAGTAGATTTTGATTGTTGGTTGTGAAGGAGGACGTGGACCATTGATCTGGTCCCGGTTAAAATTGCCAAAGTTGCGAAGCGTTAGGAGGTCAAGCCTTGGGTCACAACTCGAGGTCACATGCAGATAAGGACTAGCAGAAGGAGCTACTGCCTGTGGGCGTTGGGATTTGGAAAAAGTGATAAGAAAGCAGGACCACGATGTTCGTTGATCTGTGAATAGATATAGACGGTGGGGAATCATTGCAGAGTGCGGAGGTGAAACTAGTGAACGTGATATTTCACAACCCGCTATTCACTAATGTCTTTGATCTCATCGAGAAGGAGGATCAACGACCACAATTGGATCGAGTTGGGAGAGAATTTTTTTACTATGGAGATAGAGCTCTCCGATAAAGAGAAAGCACGTTGGCACCCTACAATCATTGTGAACCGTTGATCGATGAAAAAATCAGTAATGAATAAATAATGACTATGAAAAACCCGAGGGTGATAACTGGGCCTGTATTTGCTTAAGTTTGAGACTGGTAAGGTCTCTAGGAGATAATCTAACTCAATCATATTAATATCCTTGACTAGGAGGTCCCGCATCCCCGAGGGAGAGTAAGGGGGGTCTATGTCAAATGGAGATTGAAATAAGGTGTACACGATATTCCAGGGTGGTGGGATGCAGGAAATAATACATGGGAAATGAAAAAGGTGAAAGGGAATGACTCCCGCATTTGTAATGAGAAAATAGAATAAGTATGGGAAAGGATCATTATGTGGGTCGCGAAAGTGAAAGGGTAATTTTGTAGAACACATGACTATAGGAGGCATGACACAAGCATGATGGGAGAAGGTAAGTGGAAGGGATAGTTGTCTTGCATATTCATTCAAAGTAATGACTAAGTAAGAAAAAGGTAAAGGGTGCAGTTTGGAGGGTGCAAAGATAAATGGGTCATTTTGAGTGTCGCGTGACTATGAGACATGAGACATGGGGAATTGCGGGACAAAAACATGTTGGTCTCCCGCAACGGGACTCCTGCATCTCTTGAAGAAATGACTAAGTGTTAGGATTGGAAAAGAAGAAAAATTACTAAGTATAGATACACGAGTTTGTGGGTTTATGGACCTAGGAATTTGGTGGTATCCTGATCTGTAACTTGCATTTGAAAGGGGAACATGACTAAGTAAAGCAAATTCAGAGAGAAAAGAAAAACAAGGGAAAGAATTCTGAGGATGGGCATGTATGTACTAACATTGATCAATGAATGTGAATCAAATAGAAGTAGGTATGAATATTTTTATTTGAAGCTTCAGTTGTTTGGAAATCAAAATTTGTGCTAGGGTTAGCAAAGAGATCAGTAGGGTATCCGATGGATTTTTTTTATTTTTTAATTTTTATTTCTGATGCAAGTTCCAATCCTTGGAGGGAAATAATGGGAGGAGGTTGGGGAGAGTTCACCCCTGATAGAATAGAAAGGAAGTCCCTTGTTGGAGCTTACACTTATGGTGGTAGGTTCACTGCTGAAGAACCAAAATATATATTTTTCAAATTCTGTAAGGGAACGGGGGAGGAGGATGAAAATAGCTTACTAGTGCCTTCTTGTCCACACTAGGCCATTACCAAGGATTCATCAATATTTTCAAGATTTTATGCTACTACATTTGAACCTAAAGGCCTGTTGATTGTTGGTGCTTCCTCCTTCCAAGCCTATGCCAAAGGTGACAGGGGATGAGCCTCATCTTATCTTATTCCTTTGTGGACCCAAATATTCCCTTTGAGTGGGAGGGAGATTTTTTTTTCCAAATGTTCATATGAGTGACAACAACCACATTTGAAGGGTATCCCTTCATAGTCCAGGGCCTGACGAAAATTGGAAGACTTATTCCTTATTGAGATGGAATTCAATAATCCTTTTTACAAATGTAGACCCACCAAGATGTGATCCATTCCCATGTATCCTATACTTTTGTACGAGTTTTCCACCTCATAAAAAATCCTAAAGCACTGCGAATTTATTTAAACACATCATCTAACCACATAACTAGTGGTAAACCGGGAAGCCTAACCCATATAGAAACATATTCCAAATGCTTAGTGTTTGCATCAGTATCTACTTTCCACTTTTTTAGATATAGGGATTGGGATCCCCCATTCCATCGACATTGAAGGATTTTCTTGGCATATTTTTTGATTATGATAACCCATACGAACCATCCCTTGACTAAAATCATAATGTGGGGAACATATCCAAGCAAGTTGGAGAAATTATCTATATCCAATATTTTAGGGTTTTTGAACTCATTCTTTTGCTTCAAAATCTCTCGATCATGGTCGAGTCTTCCATAGTCATGATATCATGAAATTTAATTCCCTCCCCCAATTCCAAATTTATGTCTTTCACCTTCCTTTTGACAAACTTCCTGTGATTTTTGGCATTCCCCAAACCTCCCGATCCCATCCCCTCCTGATCTGTTGCCATAGTTTTACTGGATGGGGCTCCACTTATTAATTCTCCAGAAAAATTCTACATATGAAACCACAGTCCACAAAATCCCTCCTTGAATTAATTGAATCCAAATGCAGAGATAGGAAATTACCTTAAATCATATATGATGCTATTCCATCTTTACTTTGAGTGGGGGATGAATCCCTATGGGGATACTAATTCGACTAGTTCGAGTGTTCTTTTAGAGAATAAATCAATGTGTCCTTCAAAACTCCTTGATCATGCAACCCATTCTATGCCCTCATGATATGATAATTACCCAATGAACCCAATAGGATAGGAGTTGGTGTGTTTTTCTGCATCATATTGACTATATATGGTTGGGGTTTTGAAAAATATCGAATAATGCTTCCTAGGAATGCTATGGTTTCTTCCTCCAGTGGCTAATCTCCAAGTTATTCTATTTGATGAGGAGTGGAGTCCAATTCTTTGTATGTCCCCTTTGGCATAGCCCAAATATGGTGGCCTTTGAAGGGGTCATCTAAATAGTCTAACACATCTTCTTCCATAACCCCGATTCATTCTCACCCATGAAATAGGGTTGGTTACTATAACTAGGGCTTGCGACGTGACCTTAAAACCCTCTAGGACTTGTTTTTCACCTTCCTTTTAAAACCTATTATATAACGATAGAATATTTATATTGTTTTATTGTATTTTTTTAATAATTAATTGCTTTTTTTAATGAAATTTCTAAATTTATTAATTAATATGAAATAGTTTTTAGTCTTTAAGATTAGTTCAAGAAGTTACGAAGCAAACTTGAGATTTCAATTTTTCATATTTTTTTAGCTTTTCCTTTAAATTACTTTTAATTTTTTTAAATAATTGATTATTTTTACAATTTACCTATTACATGTAATTAATATTACATGATGATCATTAATATTATAATTATAGTTATTAATCTTCAATGAGACCACACTATTGGTCTATTAAACCTCAAGAAAACACAAGAGATTACTTGCTTTGTTTCATTATTTTATTTCTATACTTGAAAAGATTTAAGAAACAAATTCTCGAATCACCATAGTTTTGATGAGTTAAAAGGTTAGGAAGGTCAATGTTGTAACAAATATTTTGAAATTGAGATCTAATATAGGTTTTGATGAGTTAAAAAGTTAGGAAGGTCAAGATTGTAACAATTTTTTTGAAATTGAGATTTAAGATGGGTGTATTGATGCCATTGTAAGAGAAAGTGTTTTTCATCTTCAAATCTCTTAGTATTTCAAAGATGACAAATTCTTTCGACCCATGACCTTTCAAGAATTTTCCAACACCTTGTTTTCGCATTGTTAATTTTCTTCTTTAGGCTAGTTTGAACAAAGTGATACTTATAATCTTCTGGATTAGCGTTGATAATCTCCTTGTAGTATCTTAATTTTATATTATCTTCTAATTATTTATAACACCACAATTTCTCCTTAAGTTTAGATGTAATAATATTTTTAATATTATCGTTATTCGACAAAGTGACCTCTTCCTTGATACCCCAATGATACAGTGAAGATTTGAAATCTTTATGCGAACCCCACTTGAGCCATGTGAGGGCTTGACTATAGTTTAAAGAAATATTGTAAACCATCTTATCTTCCATGTTTATATTTTTCTTGTACATTATGTACCTAGACATAACCATGCTGAAAATGAGGAAAGATTCACTTGTATAAGGAGGATAGGATAGGGTGTATTGCCTTTAATTTTAAGATTCTAAGTTATTAAATGTTATTG
>SNQJ01S0067488.1:0-40755 GCA_010110895.2 Picea sitchensis | reverse complement strand
TATGGTGTTCTCCATCTAGATCAAGAACGTTGGCAATGGAGAAAAAATTCTCGTCAAGGGTATATTGCTTGGACACAATTTGTGGCAGAGCTTTATGAACGCTTTGACACTGACACCAACCATTTGGGTCGTTTGACAAAGCTAAACAATTAGGAATAGTGGAATAATTTATAGCTACCTTTGAGCGTCTGTCTTTTAGAATAGAGGGCATGTCTGATGCCTTTTTTCAAGAGTGTTTTATCAGCGGCCTCAAGGATGAAATTCGGGCCCACTTCCTCATGGCTCGACCTGAGAGTTGGGTGGAGGCTACCAAAAGAGATAAAGAAGCACAACATGTTGTATCTTCTCAAAACCACAAACCCTCCTTCATCCCTCACCCTAAACCAGTAAATCCCACTACTCCCTCTGCTCCACTAAAGATCCAAAAATTGATCCGGGCTGAAATGGTTGAACGCCAAGTCAAAGGACTTTGTTATAACTATGATGACAAATATTTCCCAGGCCACAAGTGTAAAGAACATAATATTTTTATGGCCATCTTCGAGGAGATTTTGGAAGAAGATGAAGAAACTTCCTCTATTTCTGAATCACCTGAATCCACTGACAGAACCCCTCCCTCAGACCCTCTCGAAGTAGAACTAGTCATTTCCCTCAATGCTCTCACTGGCTTCTCCGCTCCCCAAACCCTCAAGCTAATCAGTTACATCAAGTATCAGAAGGTCATCATTCTGGTTGATAGTGGCAACACCCATAATTTTCTTCATCGCTGCATTGCCCAAGAAACTCATTGCTACATCCATGCCGTCAATAATTTCTAAATCATGATTGTCAATGGTGGTTCCATGAAATATGGAGGGCATTGTGAAAATGTGCGTCTCCAAATTGGTGACTACCACATGAAATACCATATGTTTTCTATCAACATGGGAGGTTGTGACATTGTGCTGGGTGTAGACTGGCTAAGGAATTTGGCTCCCATTCTCATGGATTTTAAAGACTTAACCATGCAATTCGACCAAGAGGGCCACCAATATAAGTTCCAAGGCATCACCGCAGGTTCACCTGAGATCATTAGTTCCCATCGCATGGAAAAGATGCTAAAAAAGGGTCATCCTGGTGTTATCGCCCAACTCCATGCCATACAAGCAACATAGACACCTTTCGTACCACAAGACCTCCAAAACATCCTCTCTTAACATCAATTGGTCTTTTCCACTCCCCAAGGCCTCCCTCCTTCCCATGGTGTTCATGATCATTCCATTCCGCTTGTACCAGGAAGCCTTCCTCCCAATATCCGTTCGTATCGTCGCCCCTTTTCCCAAAAAAATGAAATTGAGAAAATGGTCCAGGAACTCCTTAATGCAGGCGTTATCTGCCCTAGTACAACCCCCTATTCGTGTCCTGTGGTCATGGTCCTGAAGAAATAAGGTTCTTGGTGAATGTGTCCTGACTTCTGTGCCCTCCACAATCTTACCATTAAAGACAAATTCCCCATTCCTGTCATTGATGACCTCTTGGATGAATTGAGTGGCGCCCAATTTTTCACTAAACTGGATCTTCATTTGGGTTACCACCAGATACATATGAAAGAGGCAGATATTCCCAAGACTACCTTTAGAACTCATGAGGGCCACTATGAGTTTTTGGTCATGCCCTTTGGCTTGTGTAATTTCCCCTCCACCTTCCAAAGCCTCATGAATCATGTCTTCCGTCCTTTTCTCTGCCATTTTGTCTTAGTTTTCTTTGATGATATTCTCATCTATAGAAAAACTTGGACAAACCATCTTTCTCATGTGGATCGAGTTCTCCATCTACTCTCTCAGCACCAACTTTTCTTGAAACAGTCTAAATGTGCTTTTGGCGCCTCTGAAGTAGAATACTTGGGTTATCTGGTTGGCAAAGATGGCGTTAGGGTGGATCCTAAAAATATTGAGGCTATGCAAGACTGGCCTCACCCAAAGACTCTTAATATCTTGCGTGGATTTCTAGTCTTAACAGGGTATTATCGCAAGTTTGTTAAGAATTATGGGAAGATTGCAGTACCTCTCACTGCTCTCCTCAAAAAGAACTCTTTCACTTGGATTCCAGCCACTGCTCAATATTTTCAAACCTTGAAGATGGCCATGAGCACCACTCCAGTCCTCGCCCTTCCCTATTTCACAAAGACCTTTGTGTTGGAATGTGATGCTTCAGGGAAAGGAATTGGTGGTGTCCTTATGCAAGAGGTTCGACCTTTGGCCTTTACTAGCAAGAAACTATCTGAAAGAAATCTGGGCAAATCCATCTATGAAAAGGAAATGTTGGCTATTTTGCATGCCATGGATTTATGGCATCCTTATCTATTGGGGCAAAGGTTCCAAATTAAGACATACCATCAAAGCCTTAAGTATTTTCTGGAACAACACATTTCCTCCCCAGAACAACAAAAATGGGTGACTAAACTCTTTGGATATGATTATGAAATCATTTATAAGAAAGGAAAAGACAATGTGGTTGCGGATGCACTTTCCTGAAAATGTGAAGATGAAGGATCCCTCTTTTCTCTTTCATTCATTGTACCAGATTGGCTCCAATCTGTTCGCTAGGAATGGCTACAAGACCCCAAAAGTTTGCAGTTGATCCAACAATTGCAGTCCACTGCTCCAGCTTCCCCAGGGTACTCTTGGTTTCATGAGGAACTTCGATACAAAGGCCGTTTGTATTTAAGTAAGCAATCAAAGCTTAAATCCACGGTACTTTCTGAGCTTCATGCTACACCCACAGTAGGGCACTTCGAGTTCACCAAAACCTATGACAGGGTCAAACGCTCCTTTTTCTGGGATGGTATGAAATAGGACATTCGTAATTTTGTAGCTGAATGTGACGTGTGTCAACGCAACAAGGGAGAAATAGTCAAATCGTCGGGCACACTACAAATGCTGCCGATTCCACCTGCTATTTGGAAGGATATCTCTATGAATTTTATTACCGGCTTACCCAAATCAAGAAATAAATATGTCATCATGGTGGTTGTTGATCGCCTTTCCAAGTATGCTCATTTATGTGCCCTTCAACACCCATTTACAACATCCACGGTGGCTCAAATATTCATGGATCAGGTCTTCAAGCTTCATGGCATGCCACACTCTATTGTTTTTTATCACAACCCAAATTTCACAAGCAATTTTTGGCAAGAACTGTTTAAGATACAAGGCACAAAATTACATCTTAGCACAGTTTATCATCCCCAGATTGATGGCCAAATGGAAGTTGTCAACAAGTGTTTGGAAACATATTTGAGGTGTTTTACCTCGGAAAAGAAAAATCAGTGGGCTCAATGGTTACCCTTCACTGAATGGTGGTACAACACTTCATACCATACAGCTACACACATGACTCCTTTTGAAGCGGTATATGGACAGAAACCACCTTCAATTCTCTCATACTTACGGGGTGCCTCGAAGGTCTAGGCGGTTGACCTAACACTTACAGCTCGAGAGGCCATTCTCCGTACCCTCAAAGAGAATTTGGTCATGGCATAGAATCACATGAAGCAACAAGCAGATCAAGGTTGATCTGAATGTCAATTTGCAGAAGGGGATCAAGTGTTTCTTCGATTGCAACCTTACAAGCAAACTTCCCTCAAGGTCGAGCATTGTCAGAAGCTAGTGCCCAAATTTTATGGTCCTTATACCATGCTCAAGCATGTGGGACAAGTCACCTACTAGTTAGCTTTGCCCAGCCATTCGAAGCTACATCCTGTTTTTCATGTTTCATACTTAAAGAAGGTGATTGGAGCTAAGTGCCAAATTCAAACCAACCTTCTAGAGTTAGCTGAAGAAGGGTCCATTTCACTACAACTAGAAGCATTTTTGGACTAGCGTGAGCATCACCTACGATAGAGAACCATCAAGGAAGTACTAGTCCAGGGGAAAGATACAACTCCAACAGACACCACTTGGGAACCGACTACCATTCTGCAACAATTTCCTCATCTCAAGCCTTGAGGACAAGGTTGTTTTTAAGGGGGCGGACATGTTAGGGTCCTAACCTGCACATAGGTAGAAAAATAGATTCGGATGTAATAAAGGTCAATATTAATAAGGCCTTTCAATAAAATAGAATAAGGCAGATGTAAGAAGACCTAATAGAAGCTTCCGCTTCTAGAAGGATCTTCTTCTAGATGCTTCTTTTTAGTATAAATATGAGTCGAGGGTATGAGAACCCTAGATTGGATATTATTGTAATAGAGCTCTGCTCAACTTGAGGTTGCCCCCTTGAAGAGGCCCGTGAACATTTCTTTTAGATTCAAAGTGTTATTTCTGTTGTTATTCTTATATCATTTCAGTGTTATTATGGTGAATGTTCTGGTTATATTGTTGTTATTCTGCCATTACTAGCATTTTATTTATGTTCTGCATACATTTTATATCTGGTATATTACAAAATGTTCAGGTGACAGTTGGTTTGCTGGGCTGGCCTATTATTTTTCCTGTCTTATATGTACCCTGCCACTTTCCTCTTCCCTTTGTTAAATATATCTCTGATTTCTTGGATTACTTCGAATAGTTTGAGCCCTGTTGGATTTGTTCTGTTCAATTGCCAACGCTCTTGGGGAGAAACCATTATGTTCTCACTGCTTCTGCTAGAAGTGATGGTGGAATATATGCATTGTTTCGAGCTCCTTTACCACCTGCAATAATTATTACACATGATCCTGCGATAATAACCACTCAAGGCGCAAACATGCATGATCCTTAGCACACATCTTGTAATGATGGTTAATTGGTGGAAACACGCACGATTTTGAGTGCACAGGGACATGCAAACACATGCGGGGCACCAATACAACTTAATTCATTCTTTTAAATTTTTTTTGAATGTTAAAACTCACAAAACAATGGGTTTTCTGTTTTTTGCAAGAATAGGGGCATTCTTGCAATCAATGTGTTTTTGCACCAATAGGCCTAAATTGACCCATTTTCGACCTAGTAGTGACATAGCCATGGTGATGTGTCTTATTCATTTCAAATTATGACTTGTATTAATTTTATAAAGAGCAAGGAAATGATGAAAAACAAATAAGAAGATGAAAACACATTAAAATGACTCAACACAACATTGAAAATAAACTAAGAAACAACTAGGTTGACAGATGGATGGGTTGATGGAGGAAAATATGGAAGAGGTGAAAACCTAGGATTTAATATAGGCTCCAACTAGGATAACACTTCCCTATGAGGTGCTAGGAACAACATACATGTGTGCCTTATTTATTTGTTTCTTCCACCGTCAATCTATTCTGAAAAACATCCACTTCATGCAAACCAAAAATTGCAAGATGAAACAAACCACTCTGCAAGCAAACTACCATCTAAAAATCCCCATCTCTTGTATAGTTCCAAATCCATTGGGTGATGGAGTCTTATTGTTGATCTATTGTATAAACATATTGAAAATGAAATGCTCGAATGCCAAGCTTATTCAACATACCCCTACTCTACTAAGTTGAAAACCAAGTAATCATGCGTAATCATATTTTCAATGAAGCCACACGAGGAAATGATTAACATGATGAAATTGACCTCCATCCTTAAGTACAAATATGATAGTAGAATCTTCAAGCCCATACTTAAATTTTTGAAATTCTTCCTTCACAAAATGAATGACAAATTTTTTTTTAATCCAATTTCACTTCATATAGACTACTACAGGGTCTTCAAAAAAATGAGAACCATGCCTTGATGGATACATAGAAATACATTCTTTAATTTGATTTCCATGGCTGATTTGTTCTTGATGGGATTCTTCTATTTCTGGCTGAAAGATGCCATTTTTAGGCTTGAAGAAAACTTGAATCTACTGCTCAATATTTCTAGAAGAAAGGATAAATACTTTTTCATGACCTTCAACATTACTTTCCTCTTAATCATCAAACAATGGAAAATCATTAAAGGAAAAGGCCTGCTCAAGTTCCTTTTGAATAATATTTTTGTATGAGACTTTGTAATAGAGAATGACTAAGAAGATGATTCATCTTACGGAGTAAGCACATCTCCATCATAACCAGGATGATTAGAATTTTCAGAAGAGGAAAATAATACTTGCTACTCATCATCAAATTCATAGCACTCATCATAAATAGGTGCATAAAACATTTGTACATATTGTAAAGAATGATTTAAAACAATCTCTTCATTTTCCTTCAAAGGTTCATCGTTTATTTCACTGTAACCGAAAGTAGAAATTTTTTCAAGAGTATGATGATGCACAAATAATTCCTTATCTTGACCATAATAAATCATGGATTATGTAGAAGATACCTCTTGAGCCAATTCCAAAACAATTGTTTCCTCATAATCTATTCAAAAACCTTCATCACTGTGATATGTTGGTTTGCCAAGTCCAAGAAATCACTGCTAAAAATTCTGAGAAAGAGTTGCTTGTGTTTGACCATCAATACTACTTTCTTCATATTTAACTGAATCTTTATGAGAACTCATAACAATAGATTCATCATAACAATAACTAATTGAGACATCTGAAATAATGGAAAATGTATCCAAAGCCTTGTTATCATTAGTTTCATCATTAATGTAATGCCCAACATCATCTTTCTGGATAAAAAAATTAGAAGAAAACTCATATGTAACTGAATCTTCCTCCACTTCTTCAATAAAAATATCCCTTTCATTTTCACCACTAGAAGAAATAATAATTGACTATTGAATATAAGATCCAAATTATTCGCAACAATGTTAAAAAAGCAGGCCAATCGAAAAATATTTATTGCATTGATTATGAAAGGAAACATGAAAATATTTTAAAGAAGATATACTAGTAGATGATAAGGATCTAAATCATTCTTGTTCCTCTCCCTCTAATGAGTACATGAACATTTTCATTAATAAATCCTCATGATGTATACCCAACTAATGCATCACTTCATGGAATTCAAGAAAATGATTTATAGGGTTATCATCTCTATCTTCTCTAAATCTGGGCAAGTAATCACCTCACACATCTATAGTAGGAACAACATTTGGAAAACCAGGAATAATAGAAAAATTAAGAGGAGAAAACCTTCGATCCAAGATGTCTTCCATATGGAAATATGACTTCTTGAAACTGTGGATTCACCACTGGATTCTTTAACCATGGATTCGTCAGGTGAATGATCTACAATATGAATGTGTCTAGATTTTGTTCACTATAAAAACTATCTCTAATTGTTTTCGTTATCCCAAGGAAATATTACTTTGTTACTCTGTTCCTCAGAAACTATGCCAGCTTATGTTGGACCTAAGGTCTGCACCTGCCTTATAAAGGGAAGAGCTAAGCCACCTCAAGTGTTGGGATGGTTTTTGATGAATTGAGTTTGATGGTCAACTGAGAGATAAGTTTTCAAGTGTAGAGACCTGGTTGGATTATTCAAAAATATCATTGTAGGGTTTCCCTTAGCTGGTGACATGCAATTTGGTGAGCAGGTAAAGATATGAATACAACAAAGGAAATACAAGAAAGCATACAATTTGTTACTTCTTGTATGGAAATTAAGACTTGAAATAATATTCCAGATCTAAAATATGCATCTTGACACAAGTCATCCAAACAAGGTTGTATTACAATAAACTATTTATTGAAAACAATAGTTGAAATCAGGTTGCATAGTAATAAACAGTTCATTGAGACAATAGTTGAAAAGAATGGAAACACCACTTTGCTTACATTTCCAATTTTCATCAAGATAATATTAAGAACACACAAAAGATTTGAGAAGAAAACACAATCTGTCACAAAATATTTTATTCACCAAGGTAGGAAACTTAACAGTCTTATGCTTCAAGTCCCAACCAAAATTCTGATGCTTGATCTCGCAAAAAATCAACCCTATTTTCATTCTCATACTCCCTTTTTATCTATCAAAGGGGTTCAAATACCTATTTCATATCTAACACTAATCTCTTCATTACATTCAGATCTGTAGGTCTTAACATTTTCCATTTAGTTATGGTCACTTTAAAAAAATACTCTATACAATTAGTGAAGTAGAGTTCAAGTACTAGTTTGTAGGCTTGACTCCCCATTTCTGGGAAAATAACTTCGACCTATCTAACATTGTTTTTATCAAAAGGATATTTATTACAAATGGCTGCAATATCTCAAACTGAAGCAAAATGATTATATCACTTAACTAAAGTCATTGATGGTAACTAAAGTGCATGGGTTGCATCAAAAAAGTATTTGAATCCTGAACTTGTTGTTGACTTGCATGGATCCTCACGTGTGCCACAAACTGGAGAAGGAAACCTTTGACACTGGAACGAAACTTACACAGGGTTTGGCGAATTTCTGGGAAAAACGACCTCAAATATCTCTTTGATTCTCTCAAACTGTGATACCTCTGTAAAAAATGAAAGATTTTTTTGTGAATGGGCCCGTTCCCAACAAAAAAATATTTCGGTTTTCAAAAATTTACCTCTAGCTGTTCGGAAGGTGTGCCAAAATCCAATGACTAAAATAGGAAAAAAAGAGCATTTGGTGAATTTATGAAAAAAAATGGCATCAAAGATATCTTTTATTCTCCAAAACTGTGATACTTTTGTAAAAAATAAGAGTGGTTTTTGTGAATGGGATCGTTTCCAACAAAAAACTCTTTCGATTTTCCAAAATTCACATCTAGATGTTTGGAAGTCACGTCGAAAGACAATGACTAAAACAAGGAAAAAAAGAGTATTTCAGAAAATTTGGGCAACGCCTTTTGATGTTTCTTCTACATATTTTGATATTTTCTTTGTGATTTTTCAAGTTTCACTTCAAGTGTTTGATTTGGTTTCTGCATGGTAGTGGTCACATGCTTATCCTCATAATGTTTAGGTGACACTGGGTCTGTTGGGATGGCCTATTCTTTTTCCCGTCTGATATGTACCCTGTCACTTTCATTTTCCCTTTGTTAAATATATCTCTAATTTCTGGGATTTCTTCGAATAGTTCGAGCCCTGTTGGCTTTGTTTTGTTCAATTTCCAACGCTCTCAGGGATAAACTATTGTGTTCTAGCTTCTTCTGTTAGAAGTGATGGTCGAATATATGCATTGTTTCGGGCTCCTTTACCACTTGAAATAATTATTAAACATGATCATGCGATAATAACCACTCAAGGTGCAAACATGCATGATCCTTAGCACAAATCTTGTAATGATGGTTAACTGGTGGAAACACACATGATATTGAGTGCATAGGGACATGCAAGCACATACAATGCACCAACATAGCTTAATTCAAACTTTTAATTTTTTTTGAACGTTAAAACTCATAAAACAACACGTTTTCTGTTGTTTGCAATAATAGGGGCAATCTTGCAATCAATGTGTTTTTGAAACAATAGGCCTAAATTGACCCATTTGTGACCCAATAGTGACATAACCATGGTGATGTGTCTTATTCATTTCAAATCATGTCTTGTATTAATCTTATAAATAACAAGGAAATGATGAAAATCAAATAAGAAGATGAAAACAAATTAAAATGACTAAATGTACCATTGGAAATAAACTAAGCAACAACTAGGTTTATAGATGGATGGGCTGATGGAGGAAAATAAGGAAGAGGTGCATACATAGGATTTAACATGATGAATTTACTTAGGAGGAGATACATGAGGTTTCTCAAAGTAGAGATCAGGGGAAGGCAGAGGGTAGTGAAAACAAGACAAATGTTTCTCTTGTGGGAAAGAGAAAAGAGAAGAAGAAGGACATGAGAAAAGTGAAATTCTTTGCATGTCACAAGATTGACCACTATGCTATTCAATGTCCGAACAAGAAGAAAAAGAAGAAGAAGGATCCAGAGTTATCAACATCAGTTGAGGTTGCTGATTTCATTGAGAAATTTGAGAAGGAATTTTCTCTGATGACTTTCCCTTCAGGAAGCGATTGTCTAGTGTTCGAGGACATTGAAGTGTGGTTTGTGGAAAATGGTGCATCTCAACATATGACAAGAATGAGTTCAATATTCCTTATTCTTTAAGTTCAATATTCCTTATTCTTTCGGAGATAGACTAAGACTGCTATGTGGATAGTGGAGTTGACTATAGGCTTACAATTAAGGGGGTTGGAAGTGTGCTATTCCATTTAGATTCAGGAGGTTTTTTGGAAGTGGCCGATGTGTTGTTTATTCTAGAGATGACATTAAATTTTCTCTTAGTGTCATCTTTGGATATTGATGGATTTGGAGTTGTGTTATTTCGTGGATGTTTATTTCTATATCCAGAGGGAGCTACTCTAGATAGAAAAATATTTCTTGGTGTCGGGCATGAGAGGTTATACATGTTGTTGGGACAATATGTGGTTGGATCCAGTGGATTCTTGGATTCTTGGATTCAAAGTCAGTGTCAGTGTCAAAGAGTGAGAAGGTTTCACAGAGAGTGAGTTGATACCAGGGAATTAGACCTCTTCCAGTACTCTTAGAGGACTCAACATGTATGATATGACATATATGGATGCTCAGAAGAGTGAGGAGATTCCTAGGAGAATGTATTGAATAGAAAGGTATCTATATAAGAGTTCAATGTAAGTAGAATAAGTGTCTTCCAGTTTAGAGGGAGCAGAGGCTTCTAGTTTAGAGGGATCAACTACAACAACGGATGAGATGATGGAGTTGGAGACAAATTTTAGTGGAGGTACCGAAAGTACCTCCCTCGCTAAGAGTGAGTGTTAGATTTCTTATCTTGGAAGTAATTTTGCATTGGTGGCTCCTAGAATATAGAAGAGTTTGAGAAAATGTCTCTCTTAAGTGACTTTATAAATTCAAGTTGAGCCTTTTAATTTTTAATGGGTAAAAGTGACTTTATGAAGTATGGGTCACTTAAGTGATTTAAGTGAACTCAACAGACTATCAAGTCATGACCATTGATCTCAAGAGGGAAAGATCTAATATTGATCGTCTATCTCTTTGGAAGATCAAGGGTTAGGACAATTACTCATTAATGAGTGAATAAAGGTAGCACTTGAGGGAGAGTGGGCACACTTTTGAGGAGAGCTTGGAGGGAAGTTGAAGAGGTACACTTTCCAAGAAATTATGATCTAAGAGGGAAAGAGTAGAAACAAGAAAGGATAGGCATGCATTCCAAGGAGGGGATTGGCATGCATACCAATAATATTTTCATGATTTATTACATTCATGTACCTTACAATAGATGAAGGTGGGTCGTACAACATTTATTGTTGGTTGTACAGCTGAGTTAAAGCACAAAGATCGAGGCCTTATAGTACTTGATAGAAATCCATATAGTTGATTATTGTACCATACAATCAAGATAGAAATAAGTCATAGACCTTGTATGTTTTCAATCTTACCGTTGAAGACTAATCTTAGAGAATGAATTTTAGGTTTATTACAACATCATAAATGGCCCAAAGAAGTATGAGTGGCATTAGAAGATGATACAGTGAAAATTCCTAAGTATGAGGGATATACCTTAGATAGGGATGGTTTACTGATATTTCATAAAATAATTGTGTACCATATGATGAAGAGGTTCACAATTTTATATTAAGGGAGGCCCACCAAGATGTATGTATAGTTCATATTGGAGTGAAAAATATGTATGCATATTCGAATTCATTGATCTTTTGGATATGAATGAAAAATGATGTAATAAATTATTTAGCACAACCATGCTTAGAATGTCAACAAGTGAAGGATGAACATCGATACCCAACAATGCTACTACAACCACATGAAATTATTGAAACAAAATGGAAAGTAATACGATGGATACTATATTAGGGTTTCCAATGACCTCATGGAGGCATTATTATGTCCTGGTAGTTGTGGATACTTTAACAAAGAGTCCAAATTTTATTCCTATAAAATAAAGTTACCAAGCGTTAGAGGTGGTTAGAGTGTTTGTAAATGAAATAGTAAGACTACATGGCATTCCTAAGAAAATAATTTATAATCATGGATCAATGTTTACAAACAAATTTTGGACAAGATTTCTAGAGAATTTATAAACTCTACTCAACCTTCGTACAACATATCACCTAGGGATAGATAACGAAATTGGAAGAATAAATAAAATATTAGAAGATATGCTCCAAATGTATGTTATGGATCAACATAGTTGAAGGGAGGAGTTTGTACCTTTAGTATAATTTTCCCTTTGAGTTTTTATATGGGATATCTTGTAGGACTCCTCTCAGCTAGGATATAATAGAAGATAGAGTGATGGTTGTACCAAAAATCATTCAAGAAGTGGAAGAACAAATGAAAAACAAAATTGACAAATATTAAAAGAAGCACAAGATAAAAAGAAAAACTTTGTAGATGCACACATAATAGACAAAATCTACAGGGAAGGGGATAAAGTTTAATTATGGGTAAGACATCAAAAGGGTTGCATTAAATTTGGAAAATGAGTTAAATTACCACTATGGTTTGTGGAACATTTTAATATAAAAAAAATATTAGGACCAATAACATATCAACTTGTTTTGAAAAATGCCTAGATTGTACATATGTTTTTCATGTTTCTATTTTATTTCGTTATATTTTGGATCCATCTCAAGTACTTGATCTGAGTAAGTTGCAGATCTAAGATGTGAAGGACCTAAAGGCCAAACCACTCATTATATTGGATTGGAAAAATCAATATCTTTTTCATCTCTTGATGGACCAAGTAAAGGTCTAATGGGATAGTTATAGTCCCAACTCTACCACCTGGGAGGACATAGCCTTAATGTGTCATGGATTTTCTTATCTTTTTCAATAACTTTGAGACAAAGTTTCCTAAAGAGGGGGTGTAAGTAATGCCCCTCTTTGACTATAATTATTACTATTTGATATTATTATTATTTGAAGGCACTCCTAATGTATGGATGACTCGATTTTGTTGATGAACAAACTTTGCCTAGATCTGTGCTTAAAAAATATTTTGACCTATATGATCTTTTATTAATGTTTAATGTGACGATTAAGTATGATTTATGAACATGATGAGAATTACTTAATGCTATTGGATAATATGATTAGGTTCATATACTTGTGATTTTATTTGTTGATGGATATGGATGATATATACTATTGAATTGATGTATTTGTGAAAAACTACTAATGATTTTGGTGAGTGTGACATAAAAGAACTACCTGCATATGGATTCTAGAGTGAGTTGAGTTATATGGACCCAGGTTGGGGTTTTGAGACTTATGTATCAATTTGAATATTATGTTGCAAACATGTTAATATGATTTATATTCTGTTTGGATATTGCTATTTGATATGTGTCACTAGATGTGTGCAGATACATGAACAAATATTGCAAATTAGTATTACACATGGATAAGGGTTGTAAGAAAGGAGGTATGGCATATGTACTATTGAGAGAGAATGAGTAGTGTCCAAATTCATTCCTAGTAGCAACTCACTTTGTATGACATGATGGGGAATTCATATTCTCATCCAAGAGGTTACATGTTTTCATGAGGGTAGGTTGTGGACTTGGTCATTCACAAGGTATGGTTGAGGGGTTCACAATAAGGGCACACAGTCCTTATTCCTCAATTACCATTTATTCTCTCACCATGAGTAGATGGGATGGAGTTAAGAAGGTATTTCCAATGTTACATCTATTCCCCCCACCATGAAAATGTGTACTTAAAGATCTCAAGTGAAAATTAACTCACCCTTGGTACATTTTGAGAAGGGTTGGAGTGATCATGTCTTCACCCCTGATATTGATATTGGTTGAAAATTATTATTCTGAGAAAGAGTATTCCTTACATGCATATAATTTTGGAAATTTTACATTTTAAATAATATAAGTGCACTAAACACTAGAGACATGCATTAATAGAAATTATTCATCTCCTATTTTAGAGGTTTTATTTATTTAAAAGTGAATTATCATGTGCACACACCTAAAAGAGTAGGAAAATATAAGAGGGAACTTGAATGAGAAAAAATAGGAAAGGTAATTGGGATTTGGGTGAGTAATATAAATCAAATTAATTAGAAATTAGAAATCATGCATGGGAGAGACATGTGGCATCTTGCACAAGTACCATAACAAGAGAGGGAGAGTAGCCATGAACGACACATTCTCCTCCTTAATGCTAGATGGTTGTTCTACCATTGAAAATTTTCATGGTGAAATGATGGAGAGTTTGATCTTCATTGTGCTAAATTCCTGATGACGTTTTGGTTTTGGGACTAGGAATTCCATAGATCATTGAAGATTTGCACAATCCATTGGTGAAGAGGTATAACCCATTTAAATTTTTTGTCTTGTATGCACATTCATACATCCCTTGCAACTTGGGGATTTTGAGGGAAGAAGAGTACCATTAGGATATGAGAAGGTGATTACCTGCTAAGATTTCATTCAATTGGTAAGAAAATAATTTTAGAGCTAAACTTGGGAGCACTCTGTGGGAGAAATCTTGGAGTTGAATACTCAAAAGAGGAGTAATCCTCAACCATTTGTAAAAAGGCATGACATTCTAGAAACTTAGATAAATATTTATTCATCTCTTGTTATACAGATTTTTTTCCCTTTAGGGTTTGAGTCCCATATATTATATATTTGATCTCTTTACATTGGTGGGCAAAAACCTCAATTTATGTCCATTAGTATATCCTCCTAGTTTGCTTAATCTTTTGTAGGAAACCTCATTGCCATTGGATAATTGTAGAGATTTTTCCAAAAGTCTTGGAAAATTTTCCCATGAACCACACAAAGATATATGCACCCTATAATTATGTAGACCACATGTCGTGCTCAGGTTGCTCATATACAACCCTTGTGCATCCCATGAGAGTGATCAAGTTGCACATATATTGACTGTGTGCATATTTTGTAGTACCATTTATGCTTGGTTTTTTAAATAAAAAAAATAGATTTTAAAAGGTGAATTTGAAGGGAATTTTTCTGATTTTTCCCACTATGATTGAAGGGAATATATATGTATAATTTATGAGTAACGTACCCTTGAAGTGTAACCTTATGATCTTGAAGTGTAACCTTATGATCTTTGAAGGATGAGTATCTCATTTTGAAAATGATGCCTTCATTTAGCTGAGAAAAATTTTGATTCCTACTAAAATATACAAGTTTACATGGAGGTGCTTTGATAGGAAAATACCCAAAATTGGTCTCCCATAATATAGTGAGAACGTATTTAAATGTTTATATGTTTTAAACATTTAATATATATTGTCTCTGAAATAATTGTTGTAAGAGAGTTCGCTGAGATCGACGAAGAATTAACTGGAATAGGTTAAAAAGAAGATTTTCTAGCGTAGGAATTGTTTCTTGTGATTTCATGACAACACATTTTATATATTCATATTGCCCTTTTTAATGTGAGTTTTATCCTTGCAAGAGGAATCAACAAGCAAAAGTATAAATAAAAAAGGAGTGTCTACAACAAGTTCCGATTGAACAATTGATTTCAAAGCTACATTGGACGATTATAATTGATTGCAAACTTTTTAGCAACTTGCTTAAGTCCATAAAAAATAATAGTTGAATTGTATATTGCGTCCATAGGGCAGTATTGTTTTATTAGATTAGACAATTCTTGTAATATTAAAATAAAGATTTTATAGCTCCATGGGATAGTGTAGTTGGTGAGACGTGCATATACTCTTTTGGTTTGGGGAGAGGTCACGGGTTCGAGCCATGTGTTCTTGGGATTGCGGTTTAGCATCTCATATGGTTTAGCATCTCATATCATCCACGAAGTGGGGAAGTATCGAGTAAGTTTCCCACAACATCTACGATTGAAAAAATAAAAATAAAATTAAAGATTTCATTACTTGTGTAATTTTTAAATTTAAATATTGGAATGTCAAAATCTAAAATGAGAGAATTATGTGAAATTAAGAAGTAAAATATGATCTATATCACTTACATGAAAAGAATTAAACAAAATTGTGTTTGAGATTATAACATTGTGTTTGAGATTATAATCTAAAGTTATCATATAACATTGCTTAGTTATTATAGTGTTATGAAGGACACTACATTAAAATAATAATTAAGTAAATATTGAAATACCAAAATTTATTTAAAAAGAGTATATATTGATTATTTGAAGTAAATTTGGTTAAATATTGCAAGTTATTAATGTTGTCGGCTAACTAATACTTTTAAGATTTGAATTTCTCTTTAAAACATTATTTACTAGTGTATTTGTATTTATTAGGAGAAAATTTTCAAATATACTTTCATTGTATTTTGGGATAATATTTTTCTTGTGTTTACATTAATAATGGAGAATAATGTTTAACGTTATGGACACAATAATAAGAGGTTGCAATACCCAATACAAAGCTCATAAAACTTGAAGAAGTCTAAACATCATACTATTTGGACTTTTTTTTTCCAACAACCATCACCAAAATTTGGCTATATAATTTTTCGTCAAATTGTAGTTTTTCATTGCTGAAATTGCATTTTTGAATGTATAAATGGATTCAACACACTCAAAAAACCGTATTGCACTAGGATTGTGCAATCTCAACAATTGATATATGCAATTCCATCATTTTTTCTAAAATTTTAGCTAGATTTTGTGCAAAAATGATTAGAAAAACGTGGCAAAAAAGTCCAAATTGTAACATGTTTAGACTATGCTATAAAAATGTAGAATATAGCTCAAACTAACCCTTCTTTGTATCTTTGATCCAGATTGTGTTTAGAATGAAATGAAAGCAGAGATATTACAATGAAATGCTCATGAAACTTTCCATAAACAGAGAAATACAACAATACTTGATTTCTATTAATGAAAGAATTGTAAAGAGACTGTAAAAATACAGAGTGCAAGACTCACTAGAATGGTGTCAACTTTATCTCTAAGTAGAGATGTGATGACTACGCTCACTCGCAACAACATGATTACAATGAGGCTCGGAAGGCCTTTTTATGTTAAACAGGAATTCTGAAACCCTAGACATCCAAAAACCTAACCTTAGGAGATGAAACTGGGCCCTGTTTGGGTAAGTTAGTGCATTAACTTCCCGGGGTCGCAACTTTTGCATACGATCTCCGTTTTAGGCACTTTATAGCTCGTTGGAAAGGTATTTTAGAGAGCTACACATTATTCCATCAAAATCTGACTTCGTTAATAGTTTGACCATGGCACACCAAAATAACATTGTTTAGGGCCCCAAAACGACCCTTGATGTACATCAAGATGTGCTGACATGAATACATACAAAATAAGCCAATTGGATTAGGTGGGAGGCCACCACTATCCACCTAGAAGATGTATAGGGCTTCAGACAACCCCAAAAGTGTAGAACCCACAATTACAAAGAAGTACATAAGAACATGCTGAAGTAAAAACTGACAAAAGGAGCCAGTTGGAACAAGTGGGTGGCCACCAATATCCACCTGGATCAATCTTCGTAATTATTGGAGGTGGTGTCCTTAATTCACAATTGATAATACCACACAAGTTATGCATAAATGAATCAAACTATACCCTCACTTGGAATAATTTCTTTAAACTTGGAAGATGGTATATGATCATACATTAATAAATGATTATCACTAACCATTTTTAAAAAAATGGTGTAGGAATATCATATATGAGGGTGAAGGTGGGGGGAGTAATAGAGAAAATATATATGAGGGTGAGGGTGGGGGGAATAATAGTGAAAGCATATTAGAGAAAACATAATATGGGGTGAGGGTAGGGGACTGGCGGTGGAGAATGAGAGATGGGGAGATGATAAAGAAATCATATTAGAAAACATAATGAGGGGTGAGGGGGTGAGAGATTGGGAATAATAGATGAAAACATATTACTTTCTATTATTCCCCACCCCTATCCTCATATATATTTTCTCTATTATCCCCCACCTATGTTTTCTCTATTATTCCCCCACCCTATTATTTTTTTTGTATTATCCCCCCACTGTATTATGTTTTCTCTATTATAAGGGTGGGGGTGGGGGGAATAATAGAAAAACATAATAATAAACTAGACTCCATATTGGACCTTCCAAATAGGAGAATAAAATATGCCCTAATATCTGTGGGGGTGAGGGTAGGGGTGGCGGTGGAGAGAATAATAGAGATGGGGGGAATGATAAAGAAATCATATTAGAGAAAACATAATATGAGGGTGAGGGCGAGGGTGAGATTCGGGGGAATAATAGATAAAAACATAATACTTTTCTCTATTATTCCCCCCACCCCCATCCTCATATATATTTTCTCTATTATCCCCCCCACCTATGTTTTCTCTATTATTCCCCACCCTATGTTTTCTCTATCATTCCCCCCACCCACACCCTCATACTAGGTGGGGGTGGGGGGAATAATAGAGAAAACATAATATGTAAACTAGACTCATATTTATTGGACCTTCCAAATAGGAGAATAAAATATGCCCTAATATCTGGGGGCAAAGCAAGTGAAAGAGTATACACTGATAAAGATTTGTATATGGAGTTGGAAACTATTTTGATCACCAACAACCCATGCTTGAACAATACATCAATAAATCCTCGAGGGAGGAACATGTATTTAAAAGTAGTAAAAATCCTAATTTTCACTAGAATATTTAGACATATGCTCTTGAACAATACATCAATAAATCCTCGAGGGAGGAACATGTATTTAAAAGTAGTAAAAATCCTAATTTTCACTAGAATATTTAGACATATGCATATGCTCTCGATTCTATATTTGAAGTATCATTTACAGGTTGGCTGTTGAAAATGCTTGATAAAATTTTATTCTTAGGCATGTTTATAGTTTCATTTCAAATGAATGTTAATTAGACTATTGTTGCTACAACAAGCCATGGTAGAAGAACACTATTAGTCAACAAACTAAGGGAATGCATCACTAGGTTGATTCCAATTTAGTAAATTGATCATTTATCCAGTCATTTGCAAACGTGCATAGCTAGTGATCCAAAAATTTGTATGATAATTAGTAGGACATGGATATTAATAAGGGGAACTCAAACAACGTCATTTTTAGTGAGTCGTGTCAAAATATGATCGAATGAAATAGTCAAAGTTCCAACCAATCTAGTCCAAGTTTTATATTTTTAAGCTTTTTGTTATTTTAGAATGAGCCGAACCACAGGGGTAGTTTGACTCCATTGTTGGAAATCTACCCCGGGGGAACTTCGTTTTCCATTGAAAGTCGTCCTTTATTTGGGTCAAAAATTTCATCAAATAAGGTGAAATATGATGGCCAACTATCGCATGCCTCAAGTACACAACTCTTACTTGAACAACTCTTACTTGAAGAATGAAAGGGGACACTAAAAAAGAGGGGCTTGGACCAAGAAAAATGAATAAATAACACTCAAAAAGAGTGTATCAAACCATGTGAAATGAATGGATACCAATTCACTTAGTTTTAGCCTTGGCAAAGGTTTCTACAAAAGCTTCTAACAAAGGCATGTGGCCAAAGGTGTTAGTGGAGATTTCTAGTAAAGGTGTGTGGCCTGTTTTAGCAGATGTTTTTTCTTTGGTGCACTTAAATTGTATTAATGCATTGGTGTCCTTTCTTATCATTCACACCAATATGTAACTCTACCACACGCGTTGAGGTAGGTTAAAATGTTTTATAAAAAATAGTATCCATTTTTTCAAAACCTTCTTGTCAATACACCATTTATATTTAACCACACACTAGTGCATAACCATACCATACACATTGAATATAGTTAAATGTTTTGCAAAAAATATGGGAAATTTGTTTAAAAATTTATTGTCAATGCATTATTTATATTTAAATGGAGTGATGTGTAACCATACCACGTCCACCAGAGTAGTCCAAAATATTTTATAAAAATTATCAACCATTTATTCAAAAACATGTTTGTAGGTGCACCACATAGATTAAATAACACTAGTGCATAACCATACCACATGCATTGTTCTATAATAATAATTAAAAAAAACCTTGTTGGTGCACCCAAGAAACTTGGTGTGTGTGTAACCCTACCACACATACCAAGATAATTTCTTTTTTTTTTCAAATTCTGGTCATTTAAAAAAAATATAGCCGACGCATCTAATAGACTTAACAACACTAATTCCTAACCTTGGCATACACATCAAGTAAGGTTAAAATATTTTACAAAACAATTAATGGCCATTTTTTCAAAAACCTTTTCAATGTGTCATATATATTTAATAGCATTAGTGCATAACACTACCACACACACTTATATAGGTTTTAAGAACATTTAAAAAAATAATCAATGTACCTTATACATGTAGACGTACCGATGTGTCTGGATATAGGGCACACCATGGTAGAGTAAAAAAAAAATACCAAACCAAATTATCATTTAGTGCTTCACACCCATACAAACATCAATGCTCACAATCCCCCTATGACCACCCCATTGTGTGATGCAACCCGTTTACACCATTTTTTTATTCCTTCACTTTCATGGTGGATTTGTGTTTGTTTTGAAATTTTGCAAATGGTGCCAAATTTTCATTTTTTCTGTATGCGACAACCTTGCCTCTTTGATGGAGAAGAGTCCAGGTAAATTGATTTTTATCCCTTAATTTACATTTTCAACAATTTAAAATTTAAAATTAGGATTTTATTTGGTTGTTTTTTATATTTATTTTAAAATTTTCCAACAATGCAACTATGGCATTTAGCTCAAACCAAAAATTGGTGCTCTTACATGTTGTACTAGTAATTGTACTCCACTACATTTTAAGTGCATCAGAGAGTTATGTTTGACCCACTGAAATTTCTTGTGCTCTTTGGTGTGCTAATAAATGTACAGATGCACCGAGAGTGGTGCTCGACATAATATTAGGTGGAACATCAATCCTCTCTTCACTTAGAATTGTCAGTTCACACATATATTAATAAACAAACTAGATTCTTTTACACCAACAAGCGGTTCCTATATACGTGGCACTAGTGAATGATGTTTTCAAGCATTCCAAGCACACTAGAAAATTATAAGGGTGTGGATAAAAATTTCCTTCACTCTTTGATGTGCTAATGAATGTATGAATGGACTGGTAGTAGTAGATCCCTGTTGACCGCCGATTTATCACTAGTGATCAACTCATGTGCCATGAAGAGATGCATCGTCAGATGCCCATGTTGTCGAAGACTTTTGGTTCTATGGGCTATGTTTGACCCAACACTTATTTTTGTAATTGGAATTTCCGCACCCTTGCATGGGTTACTAATGTAATAGGTCTGCATGAGTCATGTCTAGGTCAATTACCTTGGGATCGGTTCACTGGGAGAGTTCCTTTCACCGAGGGTTTTTTATCCTCAGGTTATCAGTTGGGCTTTTCAGCCTTACTGATTTCCCTTGATTTTTTCCCTCACACTTGCAATAAGTCCTTCGAAGTGGTGAACGACGTTCTAGTGGGATTATGTTTTGGTAACTATTGTAGGGAATCATTGTAAATGACCATGCAAGACATCTTATTAAGTTTCACGGAATTCCGACGAGTCTAGATTAGTTTTTTTTAATTAATTGATTTTTAATTAAATTTCCCTAACTTTGGAGGTTTAATTATTTAATTAATTAATTATTTTTGAGCAATAATTGTTAAAACTGGATCCTTTGATTTTTGATAGGGGTATTTGTGCTCAAACGAAATGGAATATCACCCCCTACATCCATGGACCAAGTTTCAGCTCAATCGGACAACTTTAGCCATGGGTTAGTCCACCCAGAGTGTCAGTCAGTCTAAAACAACAATTTTAATTGCTAAAGTCCAAACATGGCAAAAATGTAAAATTGTAATAATGAGTTTAGAGGATGTAAAATGATGTAATAAAGGTTAGAGAGAGCCTCCCTAAGCATAACATATCCCTCCTAACCTTTTCCAACCTATTCTAACCCCTTTCCCACCTTCCACACTCAAAAGTTACGCCCCCCTAGGGGGGTTGACATTTTTCCTTGGTAGAGGTTGTTGTGACTTATTTGGGTCCCCCTCTCATGATTTATGACTCCCTTTAACCCCCACATCACCTCTTAGGGTGATCCCACTCCCTTTTTCTCCTTAATCCCCCTCCATTCCTTCATTTTCACCCTTTTTTTGCCCCCCTCCATCTAGAAACTCCACAAATGATTTTTTAAAAATTATTTGAGACCTCTCACCTTCCTTAGCATCAATCCAAAGGCCTCCCACACCTCTTTTATTAATCCCAACACTTCCTACATTTTTCTACACCCTAGATCTAGCTTTCAAACCCTAGATGGTGTGCTAGCCAGAGGATCTACTCTTATGCTTGGTGGTGGACCTTGGCATTGATCCGAGGAGGTAGGTTTTCCCTCTACATGGCATTGATCCAGGAGAGGTAGGTTTTCCTCTACAAGTATAAATAGATCCCTCTCCTCACTCCCAACTCACCATATCTTGAGCTATTGTTATGCTACTTGATTTTTCTCTCTCTCTCTCTCTAGTCATTCATTCCATTTCATTTCATTCTATGCTCTAGGGTTTTGGAGTATTCCTCTCCAAAACCATTTTCTTGAGCAATATAATTTTGGAGAAGCTTTGGAGGACAACAAGAGGAGTAAAGCATATGCTTATTTTTCTTATGCATGAGAGGTAACATTGTTTTGATTGTTTTTAAATTCTTGCAACATTAGATCTTAGGTAAAGTGTTATCTAAGTAGGCTTAATAGAGCGTATGCCTATTGGTTTATATATCTTGATGTTTGGGTTAAATAGAAGTGTCATTTAATTGCAATACATCAACATATTATCTATTGTATGCTTTTGATTTGAAAGGATCTTCCAGGTTCATCTCTAGGGTTTCATTGAGAACTCATTCTAGAAGAAGGGTCACTTGAAGCTCTCACATACTCCAACTCTCTAGATCTATTGATCTTCTCTTAATATTGTTGTACATTAATGTCATTTTCAGCTAGCATATAATTGATTGGATAGGTCAAAAATCATATAAAATCTATATCTTTTATTGTGGAAAGTTCTTGCCCCAAAAGGGCAAGGGTTTCCTTGACTTTCCTTGGTTGTGTGTAGCCATCCTAGCAAGCAAAGCTTTTTGTTTTTACAGGTATATCAGATCTAATTGGAGGCTCTTGGCTGCCCCAAAGAGACACACACAACACTTCAAGACCCCTTGGGGGATTTGGTAGCTATTTCTAACCCTCTCCTTCATTTTCTAGCTTAGTAGTGCACCAATTCTTCTTTTTTTGGCTTGTTTGTTTGAGATCATAGTGTAAGAGGGGAAGTGGTATAGCCTCCCCTCTTCTATGAGCCTTTGGGTAGGTAGGACGTAGGCTAGATCTAGCATTTTCATATTTTTGAGTTTTCTTCTAGCTTGGCCGTGAGGTTTAGAAGGTGTGGGCACCTTCTCAACCTTGGCTGTGAGGTTTAGAAGGTGTGGGCACCTTCTCAACCTTGGCCGTGAGGTTTAGAAGGTGTGGGCACCTTCTCAACCTTGGCCGTTGGGTTTTCTTGATTGATTGTAGCTTAGATTTATTTTCTTTCTCATCTCTTATGGTTTTCCCTAATAACTAAGATCTCAAAGAAACTTAACTTAACTAAGCAAATATAACTTAATAACCTACCTAGTTGGGAGATGAATACCCCAAAGAGGTAAGGATAAGTGTCAATTCTTTAGTTTTGATGTGATGTGATGTGATCTAATGTTTAATATGTTTTTAATGCTTATGTTATAGATCTATCTCACTATCTTAAGTCCATTGGGCAACACACCTAAATAATTTAACTAGAAATTGCTTAGTTTCATTTCAAGATTCATATTTTCTTACGTATGCACATGGTTGAATCTTAATGCTTTATATCTCTTAAGTACTTAACAATTAATTGGTTCATTAGTTTACAATTGATATCTATTGGAAGCCACTTACTTGGGCTTGGAATGTGTTGAATGGTTAAGTAGGAAAACACTATAAATGTTCTTTTTTCTCTTTAAGGCAAGTTGTTCTTGCCATTGATCTCTTGTTTCCAAGCAAGCTTCTATTGTGCATGTGATAACATATTTAATTCTTACAGCCATATCTTATTTTTCTTTACATGTGTTTAAATTACTCATTGGTTTAAGCTTAAACAACACACTAATAAAGCTAATAACAGTTTCGGCCATATCACTAAATTGCATCTAAAAAGTGCTTTAAAATCTTCTAAACACTCTAATAACCACCTAAAAGTCTACCTAATCATTATATATACTTAATAGACTACTTTAGGATACCTTAGACCACCATCTTCACCATCTAAAATGGGGCTTGAGGAAAACAATGGAGGGTAGTGGCAGGGGACTGCCCCGTGGCGCACCAGGTGTGTGTCCTCTCTGGGAAGTACTCTTGTTTTGGGCTGACTGGTTCTGCTAGGGTTGGCCTCGTTGCCATACTATCTTGAGCATACAACATTTATTTGGCATCAGGAGGAGGAGGCTTTGGTGAAAACTAATAAAACTTGTTAAATCTTAAGAAAAGCCTAATTATTAAACCCTAGACCAAACCTAATAGAACACTTGGGGGTTTAATAAATTAAGAGTGTTGATCATCTTCAATAATCTTCATAATAATTGTGCTTAACTCTTTTAAATCTTTATAATTTGTTGATGAAGTAATGTGTTGAGGATGATCTCATATATGTGGTGATATGTTTTGATGCTTTAGGCTCTTGTATCTTGCACACATGAAAGATAAACGTGGTTAGTTGGCTTTGTATAAATTGTATCTTCACATTCTTTATTGTAAGTAATTGTATATGGTATTCTTTCATTGAATTATTCTTTTGTAAAATTGTAAGTAACTTGTTATTTTTTGTAATGAACAACCCTTGAACATAGTTGACCCCTTGCCCAATTTCTAGGCACTAGTCTTAGTTGACCTAGGGAAAAGGCTTGCTTTTCATGCTAACCCTTGCATCTTTCATGGTTGCCTTAGCATCTTAGGATTAGAATCCCCTCTAACCTTAACAAACTAAAATTAACTCCTAGAACCTAACTCTAACTCATCTAGCAACTAAGGTCTACCCCCTTTGGCTTCCCTAGGAGTAAGCCTAGATGGAAGAGGTTCCGGTCAAAGTGACAGCATGGGCTGTGAACCTAGGCATTGTGCCTCCAAGGACACACTAAGTGAGCTGGACTTAGCTCACATTTTCAAGTGTGTATAAGGATGGCAACATATCCCTCTTATGATGTGGTGCACTACCCACCCTTGATAAAAATTCCATAGGATTGCGATGTTATTTGTCATTTGTAACACACCATAGGTATTAATGTGCTAGAAAATATTCTACTATGTTGATTACAATGCATTATTATTAAATTAGTGAAATAATAGGTCAATTGCATGGATATAAGTAATATTTTAAAAACTTATTGATGCACAATTTTTTTAGTAAAATGTAGGACACTGGATGTGTTGGTGTGCTTGTGAAATTGCAGTGCACTATGAATGGTGAGTTAGCTAAAATGGGCACATCGGTTATTTTTAGATGTTTTTATGCAAACAATGTAAGTTTAATGCTTAATGAATATTACAAATGGTGATTTAGGATAAATTATTTATCTTAGAGATATATTTTACTAATGGGATTTGTATGTGAATTAGAAACAACCACAACATTAATAGGTCAACCCATATACCTTTGTGCATAAATGGGAGGCCCTAGAGTGGGAGAGGGATATGTTCCCTCATTGTATTATGCCTCAAACTCATCTCCGTTTGCGATATTTTTACCTCCTCAAGTTTTATGAGTAGGATAAATCCATTAAGGGGAACATAGACTTGTTGATGTAGTTGATCCTTCATAGAGATCATGGTAGGTAGGTATTTAGGTTTAATCATGATTTCTAGTACCAACCCATAAAGGAGGAGTTTTATTTCATCACTAGGTTGTCTAGGAGGGTGGGGATGGGGGTTTCACCATATCCCCCATTTGTTTCCTAACTTTACAAGAGAGAACTAGTTGGAATTTGTGCATAGATATGTTAGTAAAAACACATTGGCCCCATTAAATTCCAAGAAATTTACGGGATATAGTTGAGATTACACTTTTAGAGTAGAGGTGGTTAGGTTATTTTTCCTTGTCATCAAAATAATATCACCACATACCTTTAATGGGTAATGCATTAGTTCCCCCCTAATGTACTATGTAGATATTTTGTTTTATGGGACCGAAATGATCAAGTGGTCTTCCATTATTTTATGATAGTTTTGTATTTATTTGTATCATTGTCATAGCATGTTTAAGGGGAGATATTTATTCCCCTTTACTTAAGAGTTATTTACTTTGTTTTTTGAGAGGTTTCTGGTCACTTGGATAACATTTGATGACCTCTCTCCTAGGTTGATGATTGATGTGTGTGCCCATGTGGGGGCATATGTTTCCCAAGAAAAACCAACCCAAGTGCCCATGTAGGTTGGTTAGTTTAGAGGTATTGTATCTATTAAATAGTGAGAACAATCATGTCCTCAATATTATATAATATCCATATGTATGGATGGACTAGTGAGGATGTCCAAATAACTTGTTTAGTCAAGCTCATCCACAAGACATGGGAGGTATTATTATCATTATCTTTTGATTATTCTAGTTGTTTACTTTTGGTGTTATTTAATGCACATATAATTGATTATAAGATTTTGTTTAAATTTTCTAATTACTGTTATTTACTATTTTGTAAATATTGGGTTGTATGTTGGAGAGGGGGCTCCCTTGCCTAATGTAGAGATGGTTGAAGTTGTGATCCAGATTAATTTCGATACAAAATGAGAGTAGAGATATAATAAAGAAATGTACAGAGATATCTCTTATATCCAATAACATAACATAAATATATCATAGATGCAACCATAAACAGAGAGATATACTAATACACACTTTCTATCAATGAGTGAAATATACAAAACTGTAGAAATACAGAGTGAAAGACTCGCTAGAATGGTGAAAACTTATCTCTAGGAATAGATGTGATGGTTATTCGCATTAATAAGAATATGGATTACAATGAGGCTCTAAAGGCCTTTTTAACATAAATAAAATCCAAAACCCTAACCCTAGAAGATGTAAAGCCAACAGTTTTGTGGACCCCGTTTTGGGTAGTTTGGTGTATCAACTTCCAGAGGGCGTAACTTTGGCATAAGATCTTCGTTTGAGGTGAAAAATAACTCATTGGAAAGG
Organism: Picea sitchensis; assembly: GCA_010110895.2. Lineage (NCBI taxonomy): Eukaryota > Viridiplantae > Streptophyta > Pinopsida > Pinales > Pinaceae > Picea > Picea sitchensis. The sequence goes on along the minus strand of SNQJ01S0067488.1, from coordinate 13,621 downwards.
TATCGTCAAGGAAATTCATTTTTGGGGCTCAATCAGAGCCTTTGGCTACGATTGTGGATCTCTACCCCGAAAAAACTTCATTTAGGCCCTCAAAATGGCCCCAAAAGTTTAGGAACCAAAAAACTTCTAAAAATAATAAGTTTCCAGATGACTGTTTTGAGCCAGTTGGAATAGGCGGGTGGCCATCGATATACACCTAGATCAATAGTCCCTCCTTAGGAAGTAATGGTATCCATTTCATTGAGTTCCCAAGGGAGAGGGAAAAATGTTTGTTGAATCTGCATCTTGAGGAGTTGCTTACCTTACTGGAGAAGTTGCGTTGCTTAGCTTGTTGAAGGTTGTTATGAACCTGCAGTTGGAAGGGTTTGAAATTTTTAACCATTCTGGCTACATGAGATTCCTGTGTGCAGAAGGAATCTTTACGCTTTGCTGCAATATTGTCAACCTGCTTCTGTTGGATAGAAGGTGCTTGGACCGAGGTTGCAATGGTTGTAGTTTCCTTCTATTCACCTTTTGAACATATTGTGAAGATGATGAATTTTGTAGTATGAGATACTACCTTGCGGCACTGTTTAGGTGGGACAATAGTCAAAACTGCCTCTGGTATCCTGTAGAGATGACCCCCCATAAAAATGACACTACGGGGTCGAGACTCATAAATATCATGGCGCTTCCACATATATGGCTCGCCCAAGAGAACATCACAAACATCCAGTGGGGTAACATCACATAATACCTCATCCTTGAAGGGTTGGATGTCGTATGACAATCGACACTGTTGGATGACACGAAGATATCATCCCTAGCAAAGCCACCCAATGTTGTATGGTTACGGGTGTGGTGTTGTCAAAAATCCCCACTGTTTGACGACCTTTGTTGAGATGAGGTTATTCTGGATTCTACTATCAATAATGAAATGCAACGGGGTCCCCTTCACCCACATATACGAATGAAAGAAGCACTCCCCCTCTTCATGATCTGTTGGTTCTTCTGGTTGAATTGTTGTGCTCGCGACAATAATAGTGGGGTCTATGTCGATGATTTGTCTTCTACCAGTATTTTCTGAATCAGATTCTGAATCAGGGTTTGGCTCCTTTTCTTTGAGCTCGGCCACCAATGATTGTTTTGAGTGACATTCATCGGTGTTGTTCCAAGTGATTTTATGGAAGTCACACCATTTTCCATTGTCCTTCTTCATCTTTCCGTTACCCTTATTTTCCTATGGCTTGGACTGGTTTTCTGAAGGCTGGTTGTTAGGATCATATTTACCATAATTTGGTTGTTGCGTATTTGCAAAACCAAACTCCCACTTGTTCCGGTGGTTAAATTTCTTCTTGATTTTAGAAACATATCGATAAGCATCACCTAATGATGAGATGTCTAGAAAATCCATTTCAGTTTGGATGTATCTGTGTAGAGCCCCACGATATTTTAGAACCAAATTTTTCTCAGAGTCTTTGATACCCATCTTGGTACACAAGGTATGAAAGGTATTATTGAACCTTGGCACTACTTGGCCCCTCTCTTGACACAATGTGGTCCATCTCATGTACTGGTCTTCATAGTTTCCAACATGGTAATATTGTTCGTTGACTGCATCCACAAACAAATCCCAAGTGGGATTGGCCCTACATATTCCAGAATCCTTCATGGAACTTTTCTCGGAGTAAGTTTCCCACTAATGTTTGACATGGGGGATAGCCTTAAGGAGTGTGAAGGTGATCTTTTCCCTATCGAAAAAATTGTGAGCAGAGAAATAATCTTCTAGCTGATTTAACCATTTGTCTAGGGCATCCACATCTATTTGACCTTCAAATGCGGGAATATAAAAATTAACCTGTACCTTGAAAGGAGAGGTTCTTCCAAAGTGGTTGCTTGATGAAGATGTGTCTGCTGATATCAGAAGGCATTGAAGGATGTGGGAAAAATTCTCCATCATTTCATCCCTCTGTCGCGTGAGAGCATGCTCAAGCAACAATTTGATAGAATCTTCTACTTCATAGTTTTTTTTTTCTTCCGCCATGGAGGGTTTCTTGTGCATGGGAGAGTGATTTTACTTAAGAGAGACAAGTGAGATACCTAACTTTCTATACTCGGACTTCGTCGAGGATATGCACTGAAAAACGATCAAGAGAAACCTACTATGATACCATTGATTCAGATTATTTTCGGTACAAAATGAGAGCGGAGATATAATAAATAAATGTACATATATATCTCAGATATCCAATAATATAACAAAAATATATAAGGGATGGAACCATAAACATAGAGATACAATAATACACAATTTCTATTAATGAGCGAAATGTACAAAATTGTAGAAATACAGAGTGAAAGACTCGCTAGAATGGTGACAACTTATCTTTGAGAAGAGATGTGAAGGATATTTTCATTCACAAGAAGATGGATTACAATGAGGCTCTAAAGGCATTTTTAAAATAAATAAAATCCAAAACCCTAACCCCGAAAGATGAAAAGCTAACAATTTTGTGGACCCCATTTTGGGTAGTTTGGTGTATAAACTTCTTGGGAGCCTAACTTTGGCATACGATCTTTGTTTTGGGTACACGATATCTTGTTGGAAAGGTATCATCGAGGAGATTCATTTTGGGGGCTCAATTAGAGCCTTTGCCTATCATCGAGGTGATAGATCCTGAAAAAATGTCATTTAGGCCCTCAAAATGGCCCCGAAAGTTTAGGAATCGAAAAACTGCTAAAAACAATAAGTTGCCAAAAGACTGTTTTGTGCTAGTTGGAATAGGTGGGTGGACACACATATCCACCTGGATCAAGTTGATGATCCACCCTAGGTGCATAGACCTTGCATGCCATAAAATGTATATCATAGATTTCATTATAACGTGGTGGAATAATTGTGTACATTGATAGATGTTGACATGTTTTAACTCTTCTACCCATGTATTCTTTTCCCTTTGTGGGTTCCAATTATGAACTTATTAGTAGTACAGATGTGGGGTAACAATACATTTTTCAAAATCCCCCTTGCATCAAACCTAAGTCTACCATGCGGGGTCGAGATATGGAATCCTCATAAAATACATGCATCCCAACAACCCACAAACTTGCATACCCGCAACCCCACATACTCATAGACCCACAACCCACAAACCCACAAATACACATCCCCATGACCTAAAAACTTGCATCCCCACATTCTCACAACTTACATGCCACATTATACACCCAATGCCTACACCCACGTGCCATGTAATTGTATGCATATCTTCCATGAAGGATATGATTGGTTTTCTTTAGGTAATCCAACCATATCCATCTCACATATACCAAATGATATAATGGTTTTGGTTAATTAATGAAGATTAAATATCTCACATTTCCCCTGATCATAGTGTACACAAATAAGAGTTACCATTTAATAAGCAGTATGCACCAAGCATATGAAGGGCCAAATTGGAACAATGAATTGGCTCCTAATTTGTGAGTAAGGGTACCTATCAGACATAAAATTATGGTTATACACATAATATTCGCACTTATCCAAGTGCATTGAAAGGGGGAAAATATGGAAAATAAGAAGAAGAAAGCACCATTCTATGGAGACACAATGAATTCATTGGCTCGTGAATGTAGGGATTTTCAATGGTCTTTATCATAAAAGTGGTATTACGATTTGTCTCAGGAAGACAAGATCAAGAACAAATCCTAGACATCAGGAATCGTGAAATATGGATGCATACCTAAGGAATTCAATTTTAGATAACTAGTCACCTAGTGCACTAAGAGTTTTGATTCAAAGCGTCGACTCATTCAGGTTAAGGAAAGAGAAAGAACTCATGTCCCTTTAAAACCAAATACATTCAGAAGGATGCTACACCTCTCGACAACCGATAGATTCCTTAAGATTATGGAAGTTTATTCCTTTTTGGATGCCCAAGGTGGTGGCATGAGCTTACTCAAGGTATTTCTGGTCCATCCCATGGTTAGAGCCTCGAACATCAACAAAATCAACACATGCATGTTGACTCATCCTTTTAAATAATTTTCTTGGGATTTTGCACGATTGGTGGGTCAAGACTCAATGACATATGTTCTCAGGTATGTCCTATATGTCCTTTATTACTCAGTAAATACGGGTGCCATTTTTTATTGGTCCCAATTCATCTTGAATGAGATGTCCCATCAATTGTCTAATTTCATTCAGACCAAGAGGTTCTAAATGACCTCTTATTTGATTTTGGATCTTTCCTACTGTAATAAATTTTATGACATCTCCCTAAAGGGAAATGTCAATTTGGAGGAATACCTTGTTCAATTCTCGTATCCCACACTTTGGAAACATAAGGCCCCATTTTGTTTTTACCAAATCTAAGATTCCTTCGTCAAGGAGTGCAAAAGAATCCTCATTGGGACTAAGTCGACCAAGATCATAGAAGTGGCCATGTAGTTTCTTAAAGGGAAATATGAGTACTTATTTGAAGATAAATTCACATACATAATGTTCTTTGGTTTTGAAGGGAAACCATTGTTTCTTCACTTATTTGTGTGTGAAAAATTTCCAGCGTATGAGTTGTGCAGAAAATAAAGGACGTGGTCCTTGTTCTTTGAAAAGAAGAGGAAGCAACAATTTATTCCCATTCCATTTAAAATTTTTGCAATTATAATCAAATTTTGTCAAGTCTCACTGAGATGGCAGGGGTTGTTTGAATACTTTAATATGAAAGAAGTAGAATCCATCAACGACTTTTATCCTGAAGGTATTTTCACAACTCATATGTTAGCAATTGGTTACCCCTCATTTTTTAATAGGGTGCAAGAAATTTTAGAAGGAAGAGATGACAATGAAGACTCTCATGTTAGGGGAAATGTAGCAACTACCCCGAGAAAATTATTCCCAAGAGGAAGGAACAAGTCATTCATGAAGATACACACTATGGTGAGTAAAGATGTTGTTATAGTAGAGGTCTCTCCCTTGGAATGGGAAAATAAGTGACAACATAGACAGAGGGTCCAATCCATAGCTAGTGCCAAGGGTGGCATAGTGCATCACCCCCACAAAATCCCCTCTTCATGCCACAAGGATCAGGAGAGAAATGTTATATTTATATTTTTTATTAATTTCTTTTAAATTTACTCGACAATAATAACACAAGTAGGATCACTGAGAGAAAGACAATCACAAAGTACACAACATTTTATCCTGGGAAACCCTCATGGGGAAGAAAACCCATAAAAAATTCCTTAATATAGATTGTCAATACAATGCCAAGATAAAATACTAAACACTAGAGAATATCCAAGACTGAGCAATGCGCCTCTCTCTTCTCCTTCTTCTAACTGCAACTTCCTTCAAACTTGTGCACTAGATGAGTGACTTGAGTGAGTGAGTGAATGAGGTGCTATCCTTATTTATACTAGATGAGGAGTGCTAGGGTTGTGTCTTTTTATCAAGTAGGGATGACTTCTCCAACTAGTGGCTAAAACCATTTTAATTGGCCATAGGGGACGAATTCTCAGTTAACATCATTTGACTAGGGTTTGACCAATCCACAAAAGGGGATTTGGTCATACATAAGTTCCAACATGATAAATTCACAAAAGGAGATTGATCTATATGATAATAACTCAATTATAATTACAATATTCTTTGTAGTTAAAATATTTCAACACCCCCCCTTAACAAAAAGGGTATTCTATAATACACCATCATCGGAAGAGAGAGAGAGAGAGAGGGAAACAACATCATCAACATCTAGAACATTGACTGACATATCTATAAATCATCAAAAAAAATTCTTCATCATCAATAACATAATCTTTCACAGAATGGAGCCGGACTAGCATCATCATCATCTGCATCAACATCAATTAGCATAACGCTAAGGAAACAACATCAAAACCATCATTAATAACATGAGGTTAGTATAACATCATCAACAACAACACAAGGTTGATACAACATCATCAACAAAAACACGAGGCTGAAACAACAACATCATCAACGAAATGAGGATGGAACAACAACATCATCAACAACACAAGGTTGGAGCAAGAACATCATCAACACCACAAGGTTGGAACAACAACATCATCAACAATAAGAGGCTGGAGAAACAACATCGTTAGCACGAGGCTGAGATAACATCATCACCATCATATAGCAATAGAATGAGGTAGGTGTAACAACAACATTTTGTAGTACTCTGAAAGTCCCTAGGGATCTTCCTAGGAATCATAAGACTCCCTAGGATATAAAATCCTAATGGATCTACCACGTGGTACTCTGACAGATTGTCCTTACCGGACCTTTGGGATCTGCAAAGAAATCAAAATATTCCCTAGGATGAAAAATCCTAAGGGATCTACCACTACTGACCACAACTGGCATATATATGCACAAGTACTCTGATAGACCGTCCTTACTGAGCCTTCGAGATCTTTCCAGGGATGATCAGTCCCCTAGGATATAAAATCCTAACTGAGCTACCCACTATTGGTCAGGATACCATAGTATCATCAACATCACTCCCCCTTTCGAGGGAGGTCCTTTTGGACTATACCAAGCTTGTCTCGAAAGTATTCAAACTTTAAATGAGACAGAAGCTTAGTCAACACATATGAAACCTTCTCATCTGTGCCAACATATTGGAGTTTTACAATTCCCCTCTGCACCATATCACGAATGTAGTGATACCAGATTTATATGTGCTTCAACTTATCATGGAACACAAGGTTCTTTCGTCATCTTTATGAAACTCTGGTTATCACATAGAATCACAGTGGCTTCCATCTCCAGATCGAATAGACCAAACTTCCAAATCCATATGGCCTCACAATTGGTGGAACATGCTGCAATGTATTCCACTTTTGTCATGTTGAGAGAAAGACTGGATTGTTTCTTTCTCTTCCATGAAGTCATGGCTGACCCCAAAATGAAACAACATCATGAAGTGCTCTTTCTATCATAAACACTTCCATCCCAATCTGAATCAGTATAACCAACTGGTCTGAAGTCATGATCTCCATTTTAACAGAGGCCAAAGTCCAACGTACCCTTAAGGTATATCATCACATGTTTTGCAGCAACAAGGTGAACACGTCTGGTCTCTACCAGGAACTGAGTCAAGGTGTTCACAAAAAAACATATATATGACTTGGTATTCATCAGATACATCAACGATCCAATGATATATCTGTAGAGCGTAGCATCAACCAATTCTGACGAATTATCAACCAAGAGCTTCAACTTTGTTTCCGTGGGTGTGTTCATGGATTTACATTCCAACATATAAAAAATCTTCATTATTTCAACTGCATACTTCCCTTGGTTAAGGGATATCTTCTCTGGGCTCTACTAAACATCAAGACCTAAGAAATAGTGCATCAGGCCTAGGTCTTTCATCTCAAATTCTGCAACGAACTTCTTCTTACAATCAGTGATAATATTTTCTTCTCCAGTTAAGAATAAGTCTTCCACATACACCAAAAATATAATTGGCTCATCATTCATAACCTTGAAGTAAAGGTTAGAATCTAATTTACTTTTTGTAAAGCCCAATCTTGTCAGGAAACTATCAATTCTACCATACTAAGCTCTAGGAGCTTGCTTCAACCTGTACAGAGCCTTCTTCAACCTGTAGACATGAGTCTTTCTATATTCAACTTCAAACCCTTGAGGTTGTTCTATATACACTTCTTCTTCAATAACACCATTTAAAAAGGTTTTTTTCACATCCATCTAGCGTAACTTCCACTTCATATTGTTTGCAAGAGCTATGATGGTTTTGATGGAAGTGTATCTGGCTACAGGAGAAAATGTCTCTTCATAATCAATTCCTTCCTTTTGAGAAAATCCACGAGCTACAAACCTTTCTTTATGTTTTTCAATACTTCCATCTACAACATGTTTTATCTTGGATAACCATTTGGAAGATACCACATCTTTGTTCTTCTGTCTGGGAGATATTTCTCATACATCATTATTTGTAATGGATTGGTATTCTTATATCATGGCATCTGCCCATTCTTTATTCTGAATGGATTCTTCAAAGCAACTAGGATCCCTTTATATGATATCACACATCAAAGCCATGCAATTGGAGAATGGCTTAGGTTTATTGATTTGTCTCATGGTTCCTTCTGGGGCACCATACTTCTCTCCATATTGAATAAGTTCCCTTGCCCAAGCTGGCTTTATCTTGTGAGAGATGGTCATTTGGGGAGGTTCTTGAGATTCTATCATATCATTATCTTCTGGAATCTCATCATCAAGGGTATTTGTAACTTCCCTCACTGGTTATGCAACTCTAGGAGCTACAAGTTCTTCTTCATATACTTCTTCAAGTTGGAATCTCCTTGATTTCTTGAGTGTTGCATCTTCATCAAAGGTTACATATATGTTGATCTCAATATGATGGTAACCTGGTATGTAAATTTTGAAGGCCTTAGAGACCTCACAATATCCAACAAATATTCCCTTCTTTCCTTAAGGGTCAATCTTAGTTCTCCTTTCTTTCGGAATGTTCACAAACACTGGACATCCAAATATGTTGAGATGGCTTACTTCTGGATTCTTTCCAGAGAATATTTATTCAAGGGTTTTGAATCCAAGTGAACTATGGGATAATCTGTTTTGGACATACATTGTTGTTCTTGCTACTTCAACCCATAAGTGCATTGGAAGATCTTGATCATGGATCATAGTCTTCATTGCTTCCATTATAGTTCCATTCTTTATTTCTACTACACCATTTTGCTGAGGATTATAGGGAGTGGTGAGCTCCCTCTTAATCCCTACATCTCTGCAAAATATTACAAATTCATTTGAGGTGTATTCTCCTCCATTATCTGACCTGAGTATCTTGTTTTTTCTTTCAGAGAGATTCTTTATCAAGGCTTTGAATTCCTTGAATTTTCCAAGCACTTCATCTTTTGATTTGAAAAATAAACCCAATTCTTGTGAGAATAATCATCAATAAATGACACATAGTATACATACCCACTAAGAGAGATTGATGGCATTGGGACACATACATCTGAGTGTATGAGATCCAAGATTCATTATTCTTTATTGTCGCTCTTCAGGAAAGGATTCTTTATGTTCTTTCCTTGTGCACATCCGTTGAAGACACCTTCATGATCAAACTTAAATTCTGGTGGACCTGTAACTACCTTGCTTACATATGGTAAGGATTTGTAGTTGATGTGAGATCATCTTCTATGCCAAATTTCACATGAACTCTCAGTGGAGTGAGTCAAGGATGCATATCAGTGACCTTTTAACTTATACAAGCCACCTTCTTATGTTCCAATAATAATTGCATCTTGTATGGTTTTTCCTTTAGGCCACATAAGAACTTCACCATCTATGAATGAAACCATGAAACCTTTCTGATCTAAATTTGAGATAGAAAGTAAGTTCTTTGTCAAACTTGGTACATATAACACATCCTTCATCTTCATCGAGGTCCTTGAATCAAGTTTGTAGGTGGATTCTCCCACTCCTTTGATAGGGTATTGGTAATCATATCCAAGTGTAACTTTCTAGAGAAATTTCTTTTCTGTAAGGATAGAGAGAATGTCTCTTTGAAATGTCATGTGCTTAGAAGCACCACTATCTATGACCCAAGTATCCTCTCTAGGTGACACAGATCCTAAGAGGGATGAAAATAAGACATAGTGTTCAATCTCTTCTTTAGTCAACTTTGTGGGTGGCTCATCATCTTTAATTGCATGGGCATTATGTCTTTTGTTATTTATATTATTGTATTCTTCTCTTATGGTTGGAAAATTCTTAGCAATATGTCCCATGTTATCACAGTGATAACAATGATAAGAGTAGAAATCATTTTCTCTTCTTTGACCTTTCTGAAACTTTTGGAATCTCCTTGGAGGGTGAGATTCTTTATGGAAATGAGTGAATCTCCTTGGGGAGTGATATTCCTTATGGTGGTGAGTATCCTTTTGGAAATGCGAATTTTTCCTTCCTCCTTTAGCATGAGCAACTAGGGCTTGATATTCATCCCTTAATAGTATTTCTTCTCGATTATCTACTCTTGCTTCTTATTGAACAAATTCTTCCCAAAGATTGTCAAATTGGAGTTTCTCCTTTCTTGCATAGATAGTTTGGATGAAGGAATCCCAAGGTATTATGAGACCATTAAGAGCTATCATTATGATTTCATATTCATCTATGTTGTCTCCAATTTCTTCTAGTTGTTCCTTTAATTGAGAAATCCTAGAGATATAGTCATGAACTGTTTCTCCTTTCTGCATCTTTGTATTCTTGAGGTGGGTTCTCAAGTTCATTTTCCGGTTAATGTTCTTTCCTTCATACATTCTGGTTAGGGCATCAAACATCTCTTTTGGAGTGTTCTTATAAGCCATTTGAGGAATCAAGTGATATTTAATGGAGTCTGCAATGATTCTTTTGGCCCTAACCATATCCTTCTTGTACTTTGCTTTAGTTGCATCTTCTGCGGGTTCTGGTAAATTTTCCTTTATGAATTTTGCAATATCATTCTCTTCAAGAATGAGATTAATCCTATACTTCCAGGAAAAAAAGTTTTCCACACCTTCTAACTTGTCAACAAGCTTGGTGCTTGAAGACATCTTGACCTAGAGCTAGGAAAATGCCAAAAATTGAAAGTGCTCAGAAATTAAATTTGAACTTACTAGGAGGTGTACTGGGCTGAGGCCAACAGGCTGGTGCAGTCTATTTTCAGAAAATCCAAATTTTACCCCTTGAAACCGAGCCTGCACAAATCTTGACTCGCACTGGTTTCCTAGTTCTCTTGTTTTTTGATACCATCCAAAACTAGGGTTTCAATTTCCAGAGGCTATGGCCATTGAAAAGGTGTGCTCAAGATGCCAAAGATTTTTCTATGCTTGGGGACACTTCCCTAGATGGTTTTTAGGTTGAAATTCCCTTCCAACAAAAGCCCTAATTTCCTTGTACGATAACAATGACGTTTTTGGTTACCCAATGAAAGGTTCTCTATTCAGTCAAGCTCTGATACCATGTTAAATATAGAGCTACTATTAAGTTATTTTCACTTTACTAGACAATAATAGCATAAGAAGGATCATTGAGAGAAACAAAATCACAAGGTACAATTTTTTTTATCCTGGGAAACCCTCATGGGGGAGAAAACCCAACAAAAACTTCCTTAATATAGATTTCCAATACAATGCCAAGATAAAAGACCAAACACTTGAGGATATCCAAGACTGAGAAATGCACCTCTCTCTTCTTCTTCTTCTAACTGCATCTTCCTTCAAACTTTCACACTAGATGAGTGACTAGAGTGAGTGAGTGAATGAGGGGATAGCCTCTCTAATTTATACTAGATGAGGAGTGCTAGGGTCGTGTCTTTTCATCAGGCATGGCTGAATTCTCCAACTAGTGGCTAAAACCACTTTAATTATCCCTAGGGGCCAACTTCTCAATTAAAATAATTTGACTAACATTTGACCAATCCACAACAATACTGGGTCCCTGGAGATATAATTTTCCTGATATACTGACTACCTTCTAAGAATATATGTTTTCCTAAAATAGCAACTCCTTTGATTTAACCCAAATTTGAACCATAAGCTTATCTCCCTAGTGGGTATCGAAATATATAATCATCTGTTGTTAAGAGAGAAGTTTCTAAAATTAGAAACTGCTAAAAATTGCCAAATCAAGAATCTGAATGTGCCCATATGATTATCCTCCATCCCCCATGCATGCTTCTCATTCTGCATGTGAATTTGATGTATGGAGAAAATTGCTAAAAATAGAATGTTGGAAGCCTGAACTGAAAATTTGCGAATAATAACACTGGATATGCTATCCCCTTGAAACATTGATCTTTGATTACTCCCCAAAACTCATACGTTACAAATCTGGAACAAGGTAGTGTTGGAACAATGTTTTGTAACAAGGTACCCATATGGCTAAAGTACTCACAAATCATCGATGCTGAATGGTGGAATCTGTAACATTGAATTTATCTTGTATAATTTCCATGAACTATCAATGTCAAATGGTGAACTTTGTAACATTAAGCTCACCTTGAATAATATCCACAAACATATGTTGGAAAATAAGTCTCAGATCTATGAAGGCATATCTGGTGTTAACAAATGGGACAGTGTCGAGCTTGTTGATGATCCACCATTTATTGGGTGGGGCTCCAATCTTGATGATTTGACTCATGAACATATTAGGGGTCCACTGTTGTTGCTCGATTTTATGATATCTTTATTGTGGCCATTTGGTGACCATACTTGGATTTAGATCCTCGCTTTTTGGCCCTTAGCCATATAATTTTGGACTTGTTATTCCTTTGAGTCTTTGACTCTATTTTTTGATAATCCCCCTGGGTGCCTCTAGGTACTAGTTTGTGCTTGTGCTGACGACGTGTGTGACCCATCTTTTTTGTATAAGATGCATGTAACTAACACTTTCTTTTTAATAAATTTTAAAAGAAGCATTTTATTAAAAAAAGTCCATATATTTGGATGATATCCTTATCTTTAGTTTATCCTAATCAAGTCATTTGTAAAATTTGTCCCAAGTTTTAACTAGACTTCGTGAGCATTCTTTATATACAAATTTTGGAAGTGTTCATTTGCTCAAGAGTTAGTGTCTTATTTAGGGTATATTATTAACCAAGCCGTTGTTCATGTAGGTCCTTAGAAACTTGATGTATTAGATAATTGGTCCTATCCAGCTTGTCTTATAGAGCTCATATGTTTTTTTCAATTAGGAAATTCTTATAGATGGTTTATTTGTAATCACTCTGTATTTGATTTTCCTTTACATGTTTTTACAAGGTCTAAAACTCTTTATGTATGGTTAGAAGACCAAGATGTAGCATTTCATAACCTCTAGCAAGGATTGTGTTCCTCCCGTTGATTGGCTCTTCCAAATTTGCAATGACCATTTTGTTGATGATTATAGCTACATGAGACATCCTCTAGGACACAGACTGAGTGAGTCGGCCTGTGAGAGAGCCCATGAGTTGGGTGTGCCCATGATATGGGTGTGTTGTTCCTCTCTGAGATGGAGACAAAACATTGTGTGCCCTTGTGTGGGGTGAGGAAGCCCATGAGTTGGGTGTGTAGTTGTTGAGACCCAAATTTGATCAATTTTTATGCCTGATATATTTCCATACGATCTTTCTAACAGTCTTATACTCCTCATTTTGTATAAATTTGGCTTAGACACTGACTTAAACCGATATCTAAAGACCCAAAACTTGTCTTTAACAGTTCTCTTGTTTTTAGTTAAGTTTTGAGAGTTTTTAATGTATAATCTCACTTATAAAATTATATTATGGATTCCTGTACTAATGTTGATGTTCCAGCACCAGGATGAATGTTTCAAGGATAATCCCTCTATGAGAATCTTCGTGAACAACCAGCGCATGCCCCATTACAGTTATAAATGAAAAATTATCTTGATGACACTTTGTGTCATGCGACTCAGGCAGTTAAAAGGCATCGTAACATTCTCTCCTACATTGGCGCAGTGGTTACACTAGCTCTGTGATGTTGAGCACATCAATTCTCTCTTGTATCAATGCAAAACACATATTCAAACCCTTATGTAACTGTTACATTAAATACGTTATCTATTCTGGGATATGGG
>SNQJ01S0067487.1:12885-24668 GCA_010110895.2 Picea sitchensis | reverse complement strand
TGTTGCAGTTTTAGTAGGCCTATCTGCTATGAGGGGTTGTTCTGAGTTGTCGAAGTCTCCTTCTTTCCTTCTCGATCTGAGATTATATCTGTTAGAAGTGTGACCGGCCCTCTGTTCTTTACCCAACTCATGAATTTGAGCACTCATAAGTGATTCTTCATATGCAGACTGCGTCAAATGGGGAAAAGGGGAAGCTTCTTCAATACAGTGAATTTCAGGGCCAAACTCGTCTATCTCCTCTTTTTCCTCATGATCAACTAGGTTATTTTGGAGGGGGGCTTGAACCCTTTGATATTCTCTATCCTTTCCCCTTTGTTTCCTCGGGAAAACCTGAGGCATATTGCTAGCAGGTCGTCTGAAACCTCTATTATCATTGTTCTGGGGATTTCTGTACATGGGCTTCCCTTCTAATTCCAACCTTTCTATCTTGGCAGCAAGTGATTTTAGTGTTCTAGCAGTCTCATCTATCTGATGGGGCAGGGGAGAGGAACTGGATGAAGAAGCTTCAGGCCTGTTCTTGGATGTACTTCTATCACCCGCATTCCTGAGTCGGTTGACAGCCAATATGTTAGATTCCACCTCCACGGCCGCATCCTGCATGTGTGCCAGCGTAGCAGCTCTTCTCTCCCTCAGCAGTAGGCAGAAGTCGGGATCAAAAGCGCTGGAGTAAGTGATCATTGCAGAGGCTTCGGATGGCTTTATCTCAACAGGGATTCTGTTGTACATTTTATTAAATCTCTTGGAGAATTCAGAAACAAACTCTCCTTCCTTTCTCTTCAACGACCCAAACTCTGTCATGTAATACATGAAGTCTTTTTTATCTCCCCACTGTCTCAAAAAGGCATTATCTAAAGCTCTGATCCCGTCAATAGATCCGGGAGGCAGGGCCTTGAACCATTTTCTAGCCTCTCCTTGGAGACTATGGACAAAAATTCTCATCCATACATCTGTGTGCATGATAACATTATCATCCGCGAAAGTGTAAAAGGCTGCTAGGTGCACTTCTGCAGCTATGTCCCCTTCGCCTGTAAACTGTTTTAAAGGAGAGGGAAGTGACAAGGATTCCTCCCTCTAGTCCCAGACCAGGAGGGGAAAACTCGGCAGGAACACTCCCAAAATTCAGGAAACGGGAAACCTCTGAAGGAGGTCTATCAAGAAACTGAGGAGGAGAAAAAGGAGTTCTTATAGAAGGAAATGGCGAATTACCTGCTTCGACGGTGGAAGCTTCTTCTTCAGGGGCCTTTCTTTTTCTGAGAACAACCTCCGGATCGATTTCAGGTGTAGCTAGGGGCAGCTGTGGATGAGACCGCGTGTGTCTGCCTCTGAAAGCCACAATTGCTAGAGCAGGTTTTCCCCAACGGAGTCGTCACAATGGAGTCGCCAGGTGCACAACAACAATCTTGATAATTTTGATATCTGATGCACCTTCAGAATCAGTTAATCGTTGTCGTTCAATCCCGGGGAAAATATTCAACTTCTTCCTCGGCAACGGCGCCAGAAATGTTGGCGACGGAAGTCACTCCTGGATTGCTAGCAGGAGCAGAGCCCGACGCCCATCGGTTTTTATGTCACGGTTTGTTTATAGATGGGGTGACCGAATGGAAGCCAACTCAAAACAATATCATTTCAACTTCAAAACTAGGCCAGGCATGCATAGGTGAGTGAGGTCTTATATAAACTTCAGACAGTGAGTTGTAGTAAAGGGTGAACAGGCGGAAGACTTATATGGGAAGAGTGTAAAGGGATGTTACGAACGACAGGTTCCTAACAGACTGTAGAAGAAGGCATCCAAATGCAAGGTCTTCTTGCATTTAGATACAAAAAACCAGAGAATACAATAATGCAATGATAAATCATTTATCATAACAGAACTGCAATAATTCCCGCGACTCAGTTAATCACGAACTCTCTAAGCATGAGACGAAAATTAGATGGAGCGAGAAAAAACTGTCTGTCATAAAACAAGATATCTCAAATACAAATGCATATCCAACAAACTAGGATGTCTGTTAAACTTTACAGTAGGGAGCTCTGCTCTACCATCGATGCCTTACAAATTACAAAGACTAAGTTTATATACTCAGAGAAAATTGCCTCACAGAGGCGTGCTCAGTCACCCAAGGCTTGGTGTCACTTCACTTCAGTCAAACTTGTACTGGTATCTTCTTTTAAGCGCCATCTTAACTACACATGGCTCCTGCAAGGAGAGTAGCTGAGCCATTAAGTGTCGGGCTAGCGTGTGCAGACTTCTCTGTTGAGTCAAGGTCTTTGGCATGGCTTCTTTGGGAAAATCGATACACAAGACTTCCTCGGGCAGACGGCTTGCTAGAACCTCCATTCCCTTACTTAATGAATGAGAGGAAGTCTCAACCACCCGCGCCTGCCGTTATTTACTCCAGGCGAGAAACAGTAAGGAGATCGGATCCGATGGCGCCTGGAGGTCGCGATGATCCCATCTGCAACTAAACTCAGCACCTCGGGCCTTCTAAATCTGACGGTTCTTACTTCTCCTGGCGATGCCGTGGGCCCGGGCCCGAGATTCTCTCGGCCCCTCGCACCTCGGAAAATAACAGAGTTGCTTTTTGCGTGTTGGAGTCGCGATGGGCGAAGCGCCGAAATGGCTCTACTTGCTGCCAGGTGTCCCTTCTGGATGGACGGCTGAGATCTTCTTGGCAATGTTGTGGGCCCAGGCTCTGGACGCCCTCGGTGCTTCACGACTCGCGGCTGGGAGGAGCTGGTCCTCGCTCTCCAAAGTTGCGAGGGGCGAGGAGGCGATGGAGCCTAATCATGCACCACATGTCCCTCTTTGATGGACGGTTCTGATCACCTCGACAAGACTGTGGGCCTAAGTCCGAGATGCCTTCGACACTTCGCGTCTCGCGGATCGTAACACCAATACTTCGTGACTTCTCGCGATGAGATCCTGAGGCTTCGTGCCACCTGTATTCCACTCGCCGACTTTGCTATGGCCCCCATTGCCTCCAGCTGTCGGGATATCGCTTCTCGCAATCTCGCGATCCCCGCGCTCAAATTCTCGAGCCTTTTCTTGCGAGGCCCCGATACGCGATCCCACGTGCGGATCCAATGGTTCTCCTCGATCCAGATCCAACGGTTATTCACCTTCTTGCTTCTCGCGTCCTCGCGACTTGAGTACCCAATACTTGGGTCTTTACCCTACGAACTCCCGAGTTCACGAGATCACCGATCTCTGCCACCTGTCCTCCTCAGATGGACGACTCCTGTCTTCTCGCTACTTCGCGTCTCGCGATCTCGCACAACCAAAGGATATGGTCCGCCCTGCGAACTCACGAACCCTGAGTTCAAGAAATGGACCCACGCATCAACTAATCGCGATCAACGACCCTCGTTACTTCGCGAGTTCTCCACGGAGACTCCTGACCGTTCACCTCTTTGAAAATTTCTGCGCTATACTTGGCGTGACTCGGCCAACTCCGAGATCCCGATAACCGTTGATCTGCTTCGTGGATAGATCTCGGCTGCCGATGGAAAAGCTTCGCCCGCTCGCTTGACTTGCTGATTGAAATTGAAATCCTTCCGCTGTTGTGTTCGGGCGCATCTCGTGTAACTTGCAGACCCAAATGCTTTCGAGCCCAAGACAAGAATTATCGCTAACAAGATCTTAGCTAGAAAAACCCGATAGCCGTTGGATCTGTTAAGAGATGCATGAGGGTTAAGCCCTCGTGAACAGGAGGTTGAAAGTCCCGACGAGAGGCGTGGCCATCGGGATATCGACATTCGTGAAATCGGGAGTCACGATGACATGAGGTCGGGAATTTTCATAGTGAAAATCTCGAAATCAATATGAGTCGTCCATCATAGGAGGACACGTGGGCAAGATCGGGAGCCCGTCAGCATTTCGGAGATCGAAGGGACAAGATGCCGAAATATTTCAGCAGCGGAAACTCTGAAATCGCGAGAAGCGATCAGGATCGTCCATCTTAGGAGGACGCGTGGCGACAATCGGAGCATTCGGGAAAAGTCCCGAAAGGAAAGTCATCCATCGGGAAATCGGGAATCCCGTGGACAAGAATTCCATACACTTCGGAATTGCGAAGTCCGGAATCCCGACAAAGTGAAAAGCATCCATTGTAGGGCCAACTGTCATTATATCGGCATATTGGGATTCGACGGATCGCGAATCCTGAGGACGAGTACATTTCGGCATTGGAAAGTCCGAAAACCCAACAGGAGATAAGGCTGTGGTCTTGTGAGATACTGGTCACATGGGCCAGGAGTTTAGCCAGGAGGGCTAACACGTAAGAGACCATATCGGTGAATTGGCTCATCGGAGATCGAGGATTCAAGAGAACAGGGAACTCTTGACATCGGGGATCACGAAACCCTGAAACCCGAAAGTATATGCATTTCCTATTGTGGAAAGAGTAGCGGTCAAATGCAAAGGCCGTGATAGGGAAAGAAGGACATGTGGATCAGGTTTTGACAGAGATTCTAGCAGGGAATCCAATGAGCCGCTTCGGCTCATGAACTGATTGAACGATCCTGTGAGCGGACGTGTTTGGGAGCACGACTGCATGACTTTCCATATCAGAATTCAGAGATTTGAATGACGAAGAGTCTTGGAGTCGTTGCATTTCGAACTCCCGAGTACCAAAACCCCGAAAGGATTCATACCGTTGGATCATGGGAGGCTTACGATCGTCGATCTCCCTTTGGAGGGAAATTTTGGAGATCTCGGAAGTTTCGGGGATTTGAATGGGGAAAGGTAGAAGTCATGTATCGTGACTCCCCGAATTGCGAAAAGCCGATAAGCTCTTGGCTGGCTTAAGTGCGTGGACACCGTATAGGGTCACATAGACAAGACCCCAAGAGAGAAACTTGCCCCTCGCTAGCCCCGTCGGGGTTTGGCGTTTCACTGTTTCAAGCTTCTGGGATTCTCATTGTTGAGAAATCAACGAAAAAGTTTGATTTGCGTAGTGGGTATGTGACATTATTTGGGGTGAAAGTGAGCAAAGGGTAGGTTACATGAAGATCATGATATCAGCCCAAATGTAGGGGTACCTCCCGTTGTTGTACCCGTGGAATCATATTTCCCCCTCACTCGAACAAACATCTATGCGCACATTGGATAACGCCTGGAGATGAGGAACGACTGATGGGATCTATCATTTCATACCCAGTTGTGGCCTATTTATATCCATCTTGAACCCTCCTCCTACTGGTAATGGGTAAAAAAGTAGATAGGTATCTGAGGTACCCTTTAGGGTATATAGAAAAATCTCCATAACAGTAAATTGTGGCTATTAAAACACCTTAAGCTACAACACTAGATCTGGCTTCCAAAAGAGCCGTCAACACTCATCCACAACCAACCCAAAGGCTTCTCGAAATGGATTAGGTGCAACTAATCCGTTTAGAGGTGGCAAGGCAATAGGGTACCCTTTAGGCTGTATCAAATTCACCCTATCATTATATGTTTAAGGTTCCTTCAAGCCCCCATCCAACCACCATCCAACCACCATCCATTAATACCACGAACCCTTCTTTGAAAGCAACCTCAAGTTACTTCCAGTCTTGGGAACCCATCCCCTGCTGAACAATCACCTTTCCCCATCCTCATTTGGACCTGCATCTTTCCCTCAATGCTTATCATGAAGTAAGGAACCTCATATTCCCCAAAAAGGCAATATAAACAATCACTTATAAAGCACATGGGGCGCCCTCCCCCTCCCTCTCCTCATGGGGGGAGGGGCCCCTCAGCTGTCGATTACGACCATTCAGATGCCTCAATCTAGGGTAAGGAATCGAATACCTCAAGTGTCCCTTAGCAGTACATAAGGATTAAATCAGTCAAGGTGGCCCACGTTATAAATAGGCTAGGTTTTAAATCCTCCCGGGAAATGATACATCCCATCAGTTGATCCTCATCTCCAGGCGCTATCCAATGTGCGCATAGATGCCTATTCGAGTGAGGGGAAAATATGATTCCACGGGTATGGAAACGGGAGGTACCGCTACACCTGGGTTGATATCTTGATCTTCATGTAGCCTACCCTTTGCTCACTTTCACCCCAAATAAACATATGTCTGCCAGGTTAGCCATACAGAAGTCTGCCAGGTTAGCAAAATGATGGATGCAGAACCACAGTTAAGCCCTGTCAGATGTCACTCAAGCCCCTTCCCATCAGTGAGTTGTGGTCATGCATCCATCATTTTGCTAACCTGGCATACATATGTTTATTTGGGGTGAAAGTGAGAAAAGGGTAGGTTACATGAAGATCAAGATATCAACCCAGGTGTAGGGGTACCTCTGATGCCTTACCCTAGCTTGAGGCATCTGAATGGCCATAATCAACAGCTGAGGGGCCCCTCCCCCCATGAGGAGAGGAAGGGGGAGGGGGCCCCATGTGATTTATAAGTGATTGTTTATATTGCCTTTTTGGGGAATCTGAGGTTCCTGACTTCATTACGAGTGTTGAGGGAAAGATGCAGGTCCAAATGAGGATGGGGAAAGGTGATTGTTCAACAGGAGATGGGTTCCCAAGACTGGAAGTAACTTGAGGTTGCTTTCAAAGAAGGGTTTGTGGTCTTAATGGATGGTGGCTGGATGGGGGCTTGAAGCAACCTTAAACATATAATGATAGGGTGAATTTGATATAGCCTAAAGGGTACCCTATTGCCTTGCCACCTCTAAACGGATTAGTTGCACCTAATTCATTTCGAGAAGCCTTTGGGTTGGTCGTGGATGAGCGCTAACGACTCTTTTGAAAGCCAGAGCTAGTGCTATAGCTTGAGGTGTTTTAATAGCTATAATTTACTGTTATGGAGATTTTTCTATATACCCTAAAGGGTACCTCGGATACCTATCTAATTTTTTAGCTGATTGATGGGGAGGGGCTTGAGTGACATCTGACAGGGCTAATTGTGGTCATGCATCCGTCATTTTGCTAGCCTGGCAAACTTCCGTGTGGCTAACATGGAAAACATATGTTTATTTGGGGTGAAAGTGAGCAAAGGGTACGTTACATGAAGATCAGGATATCAGCCCAGGTGTAGGGGTACCACCCGTTGTCGTACCCGTGGAATCATATTTCCCCCTCACTCAAATATAGATCTATGCGCACATTGGATAGTGCCTGGAGATGAGGATTGGCTTATGGGATGTATCATTTCCTGGGAGGATTTAAAACCTAGCCTATTTATAGCGTGGGCCACCTTAACTGATTTAATCCTTATGTACTGTTGAGGGACACTTGAGGTATCCGAAGCCTTACCCTAGCTTGAGGCATCTGAATGGCCATAATCAACAGCTGAGGGGCCCCTCCTCCCATGAGGAGAGGGAGGGGGAGGGGGAGGGGGCCCCATGTGCTTTATAAGTGATTGTTTATACTGCCTTTTTGGGGAATCTAAGGTTCCTGACTTCATTACGAGTGTTGAGGGAAAGATGCAGGTCCAAATGAGGATGGGGAAAGGTGATTGTTCAACAGGAGATGGGTTCCCAAGACTGGAAGTAACTTGAGGTTGCTTTCAAAGAAGGGTTCGTGGTCTTAATGGATGGTGGTTGGATGGGGGCTTGAAGGAACCTTAAACATATAATGATAGGGTGAATTTGATATAGCCTAAAGGGTACCCTATTGCCTTGCCACCTCTAAACGGATTAGCTGCACCTAATCCATTTCGAGAAGCCTTTGGGTTGGCCATGGATGAGTGTTGACGGCTCTTTTGGAAGCCAGAGCTAGTGTTGTAGCTTGAGGTGTTTTAATAGCCGTAATTTTTTGTTATGGAGATTTTTCTATATACCCTAAAGGGTACCTCGGATACCTATCTACTTTTTTGTTGTATTTCTTTGTTTATGGCAATTTCATGAGTATTTCATTGTAATTTCTCTGCTTTCATTTTGCTCCAAAAATAATCTGAATCATGTTGATGGCTCCACCTATCTATATTGATTTGTATAGCCTCTGGGAGTTCTTCTCCAAATCCAACTCTATGCATATTCTTGCACATGAAAACATATTTCCTTTTGTTCTAATTGGTCAATGAATCTGCCTAATTTGTTTCCAATACCGTTGAGAGTACAATCATCCTATAAAATAAATGGGAGATGAGGCAGTGGAATCCACGCTGATGCTTCATGATTTATTCTTCTAGATTGAAATCTAGGGACCACAAGGCCAAATACATTCCCCCAATTCCCATAAAGTATGGCCTAGAGAAGAATAACAAATCTTGCTCCTCTTTACTAAGAAAAATAAAAACAAAATATCAACAACTAGAAGCAAAAGATTATACATGTCCTTTGATGTTGGGAAATCATTGCTCAACAACCCATGTTTCCACGACTTTTGGACTTGGCCAAAGCCTTGTGAACTTTCCTATCAAAGCACGTTCAAAAAATATTAGGGCTTTTCTTTTTGTTTCCAAAGATGAGATGACCAACTAAGGAATGACTTCCATTCTTTTAACAAATCCCCTATGCTAAGATTGGTTCCTCTTTTGAGGGTTCAAAGACTGCAAAAGGCCTCTCATTTTGAGTTGGTAATGTCCCCCATCTTGACATCGACAACTACTTCACCAAATCCTTCTCCCTAAGCTACGACCCATGAATCCAATGCTCAACAAATAGGTTGATGGCATGGCTCTACAATTCACACATCAACTGCAAGGACTTCAACAAACCAAGGGTAACTCACAGAGTGGCTTTAGCTCGGGAGATGGCTCTTACAAGAGACTGTGAGTTGCTTCAGATCGGGTTCAAATGTTGGTTGATTCGAGCTATAAAAAATAATAAAATCAATTTAAGTAGATTATTTATTTTTATTTTTATTTAAAGTTTAAAATTAAATTATAAAAATATCATATAAATTATAATAAAATTAAAGTTAAATTACGATAGTATTTGGTATCATGTATGTTATTAAAGTTAAATGTTATTAAAAAGAACATGATTTATTGGAAATAATTTTAGCCATGACCACAAGGAATACTCACTTTAGAYTAAAAGTGTATTTTGGCCTTGGAGTAAGATCTAAAATTGTTTATGATTTACTAATATCTTGTCTTCCTCGAACATAAAGACCCCCTTAAAGATCTATGGTGGGTTATTTTAGGTGGTGTGGTTTTCTTTGAATAACATTAATGAGCCAACTTTTATTCATGGATATTAACTATTACTTGAATAATGATGATGAGTCAACTTGTGTTAGTGGATAGTGACCAATGATAGTTATCCTTAATGTATGTTAACAATTAAATTATAATAGATTTTGTCACCTTTAAAAAATAAAAAATAATTCTTTTATTTTTTATAAATATTTGAATGGTCAATTTTTTTATTTTTTTACTTTTTAGTATTCGATTTTTGCAGGGAGAGTAGCAAAAATTAAATAATAAACAAATAACTATGTAAGTATATATGTACATGGCAATGCAATCCAAGAATCCAAGGATCCCAATGATGTCTAACTTGACTTCAAGATGACATGGGGCTTCTTTGGCGGAGCATGCAAATGGCATCCGCTATAATTTGTGGAGATGTTGTGGTATTATTTTTAGTCATAGTCTAAACGTTCTACGTTTTGGCCCTTCTCCGATGATATTTTCGGGGATATTTTCTCGAAATCTGGTGATAAATTGTTAGATCCGCATATTTGAATGATTATTTCTATATAATCCGAGTAACCCAAGGGTTTTTTAGCATGTTGAATCCATTTTTGCATTCAAAAATGAATTTTAAACAACAAAAAAATAGTGATTTCATGAGGATTTATGTCACCAAATTCTGACGAAAAAGACCAAAATGTAGAACAATTAGACAACGCCTTATTTTTAAACCAAAAACATTACCTGCACAACAGATATGCACCAGGAATAGGTACAAAAAATAGAGCATAGTTTATTGCTCTATGGACACTGCTAGAAGCTGCAATCAAGAAGGATGTAAAAAATTTACAGGTAATGGGAGACTCAAAGTTGGTCATTGACTGGGCTCACCAGAAAATTTCAGCTCAAGATATCAGATTAGCTCCATTGTTTTTTTTTTTTTCACAAGAATTGAAGAATTTTGTATTAAAAAGGTGTGGTTAAGACCACTGTAGTACAAAAAAGGCATTGCTAAGCCTTTGAAGTCCAACTTCTTTGAGTTTGTATACTGTTGTTACAAAATTTGTGTCTACATACTTGCCAACTATCATACCTTTTACATTACTACTATATTTCGTACTATACAACCTATAATAAACGCCATTTATACATATTGCAAGACAAAACATAATTCCTAAAGATTAAAAACATCATCTACCTGGTTCCTTTTTTACCTCTAGAGGATCGTGTTGCTCCCAGTTTGCATCCATTGTTGGCTCATTAAGGTCTCGTATTTGGTTCACTGTGGTTGTTGACAGATTTCTTGAAGCTTCCTGATTGCTAACATGGGTAGTGGACTGCCCATTGTTGTTCTCCATCTGTTCCACACGTCCTTGCAGATCCTCAATTTGACTACGTTGAGCAAAGACTTTATCCTGCAATCTTTCTATAAGGTGACGATGCTGAGAGAGTGTTTCCATCTCAAAGGTCATCGTGGAGTTGATTGCTCCCAAATGAATTTTTATTCGCTGACACCCTGTACATTCCTTCTCTAATTCTTGTTGTCCTCGCCCTGCGAAATAATCCAGAGAGTCTGTGTTCCTAGACGCCTTGAGAAAATTCTTCATGTTCTCCACTCTACGAGTCGGGAGACAACCCCTATAGAGTGTGATGCAAGAGAGTACACACAAATACCCAAGAAGGAAAGGGAAATCAAAGAGCCAAGGTAGAGAAAGGAAATAAACTTTGCCCTGATAGAACTAGGCAGGAGACCCAGGAGAACTAAGGAGGCTCAAAAGAAGAGTTACCCACGGAGGGCAACAACGAGTCAGTAGTGGACGAGACCTAAGAGAGAATTCAAGGAAAAAATGGAGGAAACAGTCCAGAGATGGCCCAAGGAGAACTCGAAGTGACAACATTACTTCGGAGGCAAGCAAAGAACATTGATTTATAACCCCCCAAAACAAATCAACTTGTGAATTCATACAATTCTCAATCAGATAGAGAAAGACCCAATTCGTAGGAAGAAACAAGGAGCAATGCTAAGAGGACATGGGATGTACTCGTATCACCTGGATCGTTGTACTTTGGCCATGCTAAATACCAAACAAAGGTTTGGAACTATCGTCAGTCGATCTTCTCAACGATGTGTCATGCCTTCTACACGCTTACCCAGTCTGATCCATTGCATCCTTCTTACTGTTGCCCACAAGATCACCTATGCGACTATAATTACCACCCCTTGCCATGATTGAATGGGCATACCATCTTCCATCAACTCTCTTTATCACTTGTCATGGCATATCTCCTGCCATCATCCTTCTCCACATGGTGGATCACATGTGAGTTCTATGCTTGCCACCTGATAGCCCCAAAGTGTTGAGGGCCCTAGTCATATTGATTGCAGTGATCATCGAGGGAGGGGGGCTATACACTCCTCATCATCCACTCCCAAAGTTCCAGGTGCCTTTCCTATGGCTAATTGGCCATTTTATCAGCCTCGACGTTATTACCTCTAAGGACATGAAAATAATTGACCTTCAAGGTCCTAAAGAAGAGGTGTATTCTGTCAATGACCCTTTTTAGACTAAAATTCTTAGGATCGGATCTCAGGATCATAATCCTGATGATCATCTTTGAGTCTCCTACTGCGTTCAGAGTTTGAATTCGTCGATGCTTTGCCAACTAAATACCTTTTAATAGGGCATAAGCTTCAACTTTAT
>SNQJ01S0067487.1:0-10118 GCA_010110895.2 Picea sitchensis | reverse complement strand
AAATTGAAGGACATGGGGGTGGGCTTTGATCCACTTATGTGTGCACAGGTCACAATACCATTTAATATAGTATCTATGGGTCCAACCACACGCTTGACCACTACCTCAAGGTCATGGCTCCAGGTAAAGCCCTCATGGGAATTGAACCTTGCCCAACGGTGAAAAACTCCTCGCTTTCCACCAATGGATCCAACCCCTTTGGGCAAATTAGCTCCATTGTTAAGGGACATGGAATCATCCTTTCAATCTTTTGGGTGGATCTCTTTCCTTATTCACCTAAAAACCACATTCACATATTTTGCTTCTCAACAAATCAAGTGTTCTTCATATTTATAATTATGCTTTATTGGTTAATTTCCAACTTTGTGGTATAAAGAACTATAAAACGAACCACTAAAATATTTAATTTCCCAATACGATGTTTATGTTAAATTGTATAATGAACATAACAATGATTATATGAGAAAATCATTCCTCTAACAATCTTAGGTCCATCTTAACTTCAAATCTATCATGGGTGAAAAGACATCAAATCTCTTGAGATGTAAATCTTTCTTCAAGTTTTGTGCTCTAAAAAAAGGTTTACACCTAAAGGGATTTGATGCCTCTAGGTGCATGATAGATCATGATTTAAAATGGATATACACTAGTTTTTAAGATATATGTGTGTGCACATGTGCACGTGCCACATGTCAACTTCATATTGAGCATGAAAGGAAGTACACACTTTTCCTCACATTTTTTTTTATTGCACCATTCAAATGTTAATAGTTTACACTAGGTATTCAAAGTTTATAATTATTAAGTTATATGATAACATTTAATTTTTTAATAAAAATAAAAAAGACTATAATTTTTTTTATAAAAAACAATTTATTTTTTTTTAAAAAAACAAAAAAACAAAAAAAACTATAATTTTTTTATAAAAAACAACAAAACTAAAAAAATATAATTTTTTTATAAAATTATAAAAAACAAAAACTATGATCCCTCTAACCATCATAAATCAGGAATTAGAAAAAAGCTTAATAAATTCATTTTATGACAAATCTGGCCATTTCATAATGCTATGATAATAAACATCACTAAATGTTTTAAGACAAATTGACCAATGCTTATGATAGAAAAAAGTGTTAAAACACATTGATTCTTAAGTAAAATGTTATAAAAATGAAGTAAATATCTTAAATGTTGTTTTAACACAAATTAGCCAATGATCTGGCCATTTCCTAATGCTATGATAATAAACATCACTAAATGTTTTAAAACAAATTGACCAATGCTTATGATAGAAAAAAGTGTTAAACACACATTGATTCTTAAATAAAATGTTATAAAAATTAAGTAAATATCTTAAATGTTGTTTTTAACACAAATTGGCCAATGCTTATGATAGATATATGACAATTTTGGCCAATGCTTCTTAAGTAAAATGTTATAAAAACTAAATAAACATCATAAAATGTTATAAAAACTAAATAAACATCATAAATATTTTAAGACAAATTTGGCCAATGCTTATGATCTTTATGTAAGATAAAAAAAAAATCAGTATAAGAAACCACAAAAAGTGTTGAAACACAATGACAAAATGTAGTATCTCTACATTATCCTGTACAGAGTGAACTGTAATATTGATCTTGATCACAAAAATACCAACTCTGAAAACAAATTTGAAGAACGGGTTATGCCTATACAACCATCTTCACCGCCATGGCTTTTCAAGCGTTCGTTTTCCAGGCACCTTGTTTGGTGTTTGTTTTTCTGGCACGAGCTTCGATGATGTTCGTTTTCCTGGCACCTTGTTTGGCGTTTGTTTCTCAGGCACAAGTTTTGATGGTGTGCGGTTTTCAAATGTTCGTTTTTCATGCACTGGTTTTGGCGGTGGTTTTGCCTTTTTGAGCAATCCGTTGGTTGTTCTCTTTTCAGTAAGAACATTAGATTTTGGTTTTGTCTTTTAAATAACACCATTTTGTTTTCCATTTGGTTTTGACTTTCCATTTTCTAGCACCAGTGACCCCACTTGCAAAGGTTGGCGTTCTTTGGATTGAATATCCTCGTTGAGAGCATGCAGAGCAGTCTCCAACTCTTGAACTCTCTGATTTTGTGTTTCTAGCAAACCCTTAGTACTGTCCACCTCCTCTTGTAGGATTTCATTCCATTGTTGAAGAGAACGCTCCGTTACCATGTGCTGATCAATTAAATCTAAGCCTTGTTTGACTCCTTCATTCACCTGGCTCTGAAGGTTGTTAATTTCATATTCGTTAGTTGCAATTTTGGTAAGCAAAGACTGTAACCTCTCTTCATTTTGGTAAGCAAAGACTCGGCGTTCAAAGCATGCCTTTCGTCTGCCATGCAAACCAGAGTAGCATTATACTCATTCTCCTGGGTTTTCAAGAACTCCACTTCAATGATTAGCTCTACAATCTTTTTGCTCATTAATCCACTTTCACTAGCCATCAACTCAAGGTTTGTTTGGAGCTCCGAAAGAGTGACATCCAAATTTCTCTTTTCCTTATCCCACAAATGCCCATCTTGTTCAATTTTTCTTAGCAGATCATGAATCCTTTGCTTGGATTCATTCAACTCGGATTGCAAATCCATCTTTTTTGTTCTACATTGATGTAAAACACTCTCATTTTGTTCCCTCTCATCTTTCGAGTGAGCCAGTCTCGCATTATGTCCATGCAACTCGGCCTTSAAGGACTCTACTTCAGTTCTTAGCTCTGTATTTTTCTGACACAATAATCTTCTTTCACTACCAGTTGAATCAAACTTTGTTTGCAGCTCTGCAACTTTGCTTTCCAAATTTCCATTTTCAGAAACCCACAAATGTTTGTCTTCAAGTAATTCATGTGTCCTTGCCTTGGATTCATTCAACCTGGATTGCATTTCAACGTTTTCTGCTCTAGACTGAACTAAGAGCCTCTCGTTTTCCAGAGACAACTCTTCAATTTTTCTCTTATCTGCGGCCAATGAAGACAACCACTTGTCCTTGTCTGTGTTCCATTCTTTCTTTGCCTCTTGGCTGCCTTTAGCGATCTGCTTAGTCTCCTGTCTTGATGCTACAATCTATGACGAAAGCTCATATTTTTCCAATTTCCAACCTTTATGTGTTGCCTCTAATTCTGCAGATATCACCTCAATTTCACGTTTCAACTGCAAAACAATAGATTCTAGAATTCTTTTATCAGAAACCACCGCTCTGTAGTCTTCTTCTTTCTCATGAAATTCCTTTTTGAACCTTTCCTCGACGTCCTTCAATTGTTTAGAAATGGCAACCTAATATTCCTCATCATTCCTTTGACATTGTTCTCTGAATTCTGTCTCAACTTCCTCCAAGTCGTCATTCAATTGTTCCCTGACTTTCACTTGTTCTGTAAGTTTGCTATGGAGATTATCCATCTTAGACCATGCTGCTCATCACACTCAGCAGTGGGTCACCCCCGTGCTGGGACTAATCTCCACCCAGGGCAAGGGAATCCTAGACTAGGCTGAGGTTACAAGAGACTACACAGTGCAACTGGAAGGATTCTCTCCAAGAGCCTTCTTGCGCCCACTACTCACAGAATCTCATTCCCCACATGCATGTTCCACCCCAGGAATATGCACCTTCATTGTTCCACAGTCACCCGGCTGCTCCACTTCCCCTTTCAGGGTCTCGACAACAGACTGGATCAGGAATTCTCAGAGCTTTGTAGCTGGTGTTGGACTCTCTCTAGGATAAATCACTTCCCAACAAACTTTCTCACCTAGAAAGAGTTGTTCACAGGCTTGATAACCTGCCTCTTCAACTACGGGCCTGACAACCTGCTTCTTCGACCAACTTCAACTCAGTTCCAACAAGGTGAGGACAACAAAAAAGGTTCAATATAGCTCAGGGAATGGCAACAACCACAATTCGGTAAAGCACAACACGGTTTTGGCAAGTACAAATATGTTGGGCTTCACAGGAAAACATAGGTCGGCTTCTCCAGTTACTGGTTTCAGAGGTGCATCCAAGATGCAGAGGTCCACGACAGAGGCCCGACAAGTTAGGCGAAGGATGGGAGAATGGGGAGCGAACCCCCCCAATGAGCTAACTCTCCAGCTTTAACTGCATGTGCCCAGGTCAACACTTGTCTTCCTGGAGTTGCATGCACTCCATTTAGCATCCGTTCCCTTTCCTAGGAACTTAGGATAACTGGGTTTATGTAATGTTCCCAAGCCAACATGCCAGGAATATCACAGTTTTGGTGTCTTTTTTTAAAAAACTTTTACTGGTTGCGGTATTTCGTCAAACACTTGTTGATTTACTTGTTTGTATGTGTTTACTTGCAAGTTGGCCTCTTGATTTTGACCTTAGGGTTTTACTGATGATTTTAATGTGTGTTGCAACAATAAACAAGAGACACCATAATGGAACATACCTCAACCATATGCAAGATCAACAATATGATAGACAAGCCAAAACACCTCAGATCTGATTTATTCATAAATAGATGAACGTGATACAATGAAGATGCCGATCTAGAATGCTCAATAGATGGATCCAATAACATAATAGGAGTTGCTACAAAATGCTCCAAGAAGATACTATAAGCCTCCAAAGGTTGAATACACCATGAATACAAATACAAGAAAGATCTGGGTCGTAGGAAGTGTCAACCCCCAAGCTGGAAGGTGCCACGCCTTGCTGGATCACTGAATAGCCTCAACAATTCGGCCCTGCTGGATCACTGAATAGCCTCAACAATTCGGCCCTGCTGCCAAAATGTCCAATCACTCCGATAAATATGCCAAACAATAGATCGAACAAAGGCAAGAACAACCCAGGTGCCCAAATCTCCAAGATCCCTCTCAAAGTCATGGATCTGACTCTCCTCCAAGGAATGGTGCGCTCCCCGGATGCCTGAAACCCTAGATAATTCAGCCTGTCTCCTAGAGGCCTCCGAATGATCCACAAAACCACTAGAATGATAGATTGGGGCTTGGTTACCTCCCTGGTGAAGTCCCAAGCAAAATGATGAAGATCTGATCTACCAAATGGTTGAAATCACTTTCTGAAGTGTGCTCCTCTCCTCCAATTCGTCCCATGCATCCAATAAATCAAATGACACATAAAACTCCACCGAAATGCACTAGATCTAATGGCCATGACCCTGCAATGAAAACCCAGGTGATAGAATCTCTAGAAGCCCTGCCAATCACCTGGAACGAACTTCCCTCAATGGATGGTGCGCCCCCCTTGTTGGAAACCCCCAATGGTGCGTCCTCCTTCTCTTCATGTGCCTGTGGCTAGTGTAGAACCCTCTTGCACTAAGTAGATATGAACTAGAATGGTGTGGGAGAGTATTGCATCTTTGAGACCAAGCTTGGGACAAGCTACGTGGAATCTTTCACCATTGAATCGTCCTCTAGGGTTTGTTAAGTCAAAACCCTCAAGACCCCCAAGGTATGGGCTCTCTAGCTAGAAGCCAGATATCAAAATGATAAACATACACGAATAATGCGAGAATAGAGGCCCTTGCCTCTTCTTTATACTTCCTGCATCCCCTTGTCTCTCCAAAGTGACTTTTCTTTTTTAATTATTAATTAATTAATTAAATCACTTTAATTAATTAATTAACCTTTTTACCTCTGAAAAGTGCCTTATCTCTCCTCGTGGCTTCCCTGGCCACTGAAAGTCACTTCTCACCACCCTATCTTGTAGTGTTTCTCCTCCTGATTCCAATGAGCTATTACACTGAGAGGGTCCTCCAAGTATTATGCCCAGAATGACCTCTTAAGTGAATTTCATTGACTTATAGCTCAAAATACTCAAAATCATGGAAATCGCCGGAATGCAACGAAACCAAAGCTAATCCATGCGGAATGGATCATAATTATGAAATAGGATGAGCGATGCAAGTTGGACCCCAAAATATCCCTCAATAGATCCTGTACTCGCTATAATCTCCAACTGGCTACTTTGGTCACCATAACCCCCTGTAATGTAATTATGTCCCAAAGTGGGGACATTACAGTCCTCCCTGCTAGAATATTGCTTGTCCTCAAGCAATAAACAAATCCCTCCAAGTATAATACCAGGATCCCATGTCCACCTGTGGGACACACAGTAGACCCCATCCAAAGATGAACTATCATAAACTCCACCGCCTGGATCCCATATCAGGAAGTGAACTACAATATCCTGTGAAGCATAGTCCTGAAATATATCAACCCTGTGAATCTCCTGCACATGACACATGGCTTCATCTCGGAATGAGTCCATCCTCCAAGCCCCTACCAATATCAAAACAACCTCCATCAATTGCTCATGTTGATGCTAGAATGAGGTACTCCAACACCTTCGTGAGACACCCTCAAGTGATGTGCTCCCCTCAACATTGAATCTCAATGGAAAGTCAAAACAACTTTCCCCTGCAAAGGTCCACTCGCCCCTGTCAGTCAGATAAATGCTCAAAGCTGCAATCCCTGGATCCCATGCTAACTTCTGTCGTAGATCACCATGTTGGCCCTGCACTACTTTGACCATGCCTAACTGCTCCATATCTATATACTGGATCCTCCACTCCTGGATCCTCAAACTGAAGTACCTGTGAAAATTGGACCAGTTGTCCAGAAACTGCATCTGTACATACATCTCTGTGGAAGTAGTACCTGTCGAACCATCTCCATGTCTGATGATGATGATCAAGAGTGAAAAGTTGTCTCACTCTATTGGACAAATCCCTGCAGTCCCACTCCAAACCAACCCATGGTAGCGTATGTGGCTCTCTGGCACAACCTGGGTCATCACATAGTGAAACATCCTGCTAACCAAGTGAACTCTCGGATCCCATGGAAAACTTGAAAGTTTATCACTTCCATTCTCCGCTAGCTACTCCTGTGTTGGACTGATCATTGTCGGACGCCCTCTGTGCTCATTTGTTGCCACCTGTCCTATGATGCTCACCATCACACACCAATTCTGAACTATCTGCCTAATACGGTCCACCTCTGACATGTTGTATGCCATAAAATTACTCATGTCATGTGGTCTCGGCCTACTCACTCTCCATGCCCTCAGCCACGACATATCCCTCCTCATGCTGTTGTATATGATAAAAGTATCAGGACAGGTTAACAGAAACATCAGCAGCTGACTGTAGGACTGGGAGGTGTCACATGCTTTGGTCAATCCCAAGGATTCGACCAAAATCTCATCCATCGATATCCATGATAAATACTCTCCTGTGGTCATCAGTGAATCCCAACCATCCAGTACAACCAGAGGTAGCTCCCCCAACTGTTGGTAAACCAATCTCCATCTTTCATCTACCATGCAACTGCTGAAATGATGAAGGTGGGATCTCATAACTATGTGCTGCTGCAAAGGAGTGACATATACATACTCACCTAAGTGTTTCTCCTCCCTGCAAGGCAATACACCCCTTTGAATTCCACCATACATCTCGGCATGTCTCTGTGAGCTATCACTCACCACTATATGCTCCGTTATACTCATGTCGTCTCCCATATACTCATGCCGCATCATAGATCCTAGGCATACTACTAGATCAACCCTTTTCTGGAGGTCAACCACTCTCAAAACCCAAATGGAAGTGTCCTCTCTCAACTGGTGCTCCTCTGCTAGACCACCAACATCCTCTGGCAATGTGACTGACTGACATATCCGAGTATCCACAAAGATAGATGAAGTGGATCTCTAACATATCTTTTCAGGAGGCTCCTCTCATCTGGACTCTGATTCTTGAAGGGTTGTCTGTGTGCTGCTCAAGAATCCTCGAGTGCTCTCCAACTCCTGAGTGAGTTTGTCCACCTCCAACTCCTGCTCCCTCAGAGCCTCATGATACATCACACCAATCCTCAATAGGTAGTCTATGTCTATCAACAACTGCCGGTATTCGATCCTCATCACATATACTCTCTCCCTGAGAGTATGAAAGTCATCCATGGAAAATCTCTCATTCGAACTACCATGTGCCATTGATGTCCTTCAACAGTAATCCATCACCAATGCATGCATGTCATCAATGCGCCTGGTGGCTGCCATGGTCATATCCTCACTGACTCTCAACTGCCCTATCAAGTAGCGTGACTCCTAGTCATAGTCATGCTGGGGTGACACCTCATATCTCTCACTGCTAGTGCCAACATTGGAATCCCCAACAACATTCTCTACAAAAGATAAAGTGTTGAACTACCCATTGTCTATTGTGCCACTGGGTCCTCCTGTATGCCACTGCACCTCATCACTATATGCTATCTCCCTCTGAATCACACTGTATCCTGTATGAGCAGTTGTATCCTCCTATGCACTCACCCTACTACTATCAACTGCGCCTGGATCCCATATAGATGTGTCCAAACACATGCTATGATCATCATGATCAATGAAGAGTACATCTTCATTACTACAGGCTAGTCCTGGAAGTAAGTGTCCCATCAAGCTGTAAGTCTCCATAGTCTGCTCAACTAATGGAGTCTCTGAAAACAGTGACTCAATCTCCTCATGTTGATAGGTATGTATAAGGTCCACTGTCTCCAAGTCATGTCTCTCCTCCTGGGTCTGGGGATCCATATTTCCATGGTGTGCATCCCTCACACATGGCTCCTCCATCACATCTGAAATGCCATTGATATCCTCCTGTGACGTGGCTATAATGGGTGTCTGAATAGATGACAGATGTGTCACGACCCTCCTAGGAAGTTCGTCATCTCTCGGTGCTAACACGTGTGAATCCCCACTAGTGTCTCTACACTGCTGAGGTGTAGGGTCATCAAAACCATGTGATATGTTTGTTGCAATGTAGGTGCTATCATCATGTCCCTTCGATTATCTATCCACTACACAAGGGTCACCATCCTCCTCAAGCGTGCCATAATCACTAGTATCTGCAAGTGTGCAACAATCACTATCCTCCTCAAGCATGTTAGAATCACTAGCCTTTGTACTAGCATCATCACACTACTCCAAATAAGCATCTAGCTCTAGGTCTGTGTCCTCACACACCTCATCCTCACTGTCATAGTGTACCTCAATAATATGCTTCTTACCCTTACCCATACACCTACGATATGGTTCCCAAGGCACCTTGCAACTATAGGAAAGTTGTGTGCTCCTAATGGGTGTGGGTGTTCTTTGTTCTTCCATCCATCTAGCTGCTCTAGCTCTCTTTTCCTCTGCTACGAGGATCCCGTGTAAAACATCCTCTTCGCTCCAACTGGGATTTCTTAAGGCTACATACCGAGGAAAGGTTATTTGAGCCCTAGTTTCCTTTCTAAGGCCAAAATATTTTATCTCCAAGTATGTTATCTCAAAGGATATCTCATCCATTTCTCCTTGTGTAAGACCCCTCAGGCTAGCAGGAGTCTAGGCTCTGATACCACTGTAATGTTCCCAAGCCAACATGCCAGGAACATCATGGTTTTGGTATCTCTTTTTTTTTTAACTTTTACTGGTTGCCGTATTTCATCAAACACTTGTTGATTTACTTGTTTATATGTGTTTACTTGTAGGTTGGCCTCTTGATTTCAGCCTTAGGCTTTTACTGATGATTTTAATGTGTGCTGTAGCAATAAACAAGAGACACCGTAATGGAACATACCTCAACCATATGCAAGATCAACAATATGATAGACAAGCCAAAACACATCAGATCTGATTTATTCATAAATAGATGAACCTAATACAATGAAGATGTCGATTTGGAATGCTCAATAGATGGATCCAATAACATAATAAGAGCTGCTACAAAATGCTCCAAGAAGATACTATAAGCCTCCAAAGGATGAATACACCATGAATACCAATACAAGAAAGATTTGGGCCGTAGGAAGTGTCAACCCCCAAGCTGGAAGGTGCCACGCCCTGTTGGATGATTGAATAGCCTCAACAATTTAGCTCTGCTACCAAAGATGTCCAATCACTCTAGTAAATATGCCAAACAATAGATCGGGTAAAGGTAAGAACAACCCAAGTGCTCAAATCTCCAAGATCCCTCCTGTTGTCGCCCTAATGCACACTTGCAAACGTGAGCTAAGTCCGGCTCACTTAGTGTGCCCTCGGAGACACAATGTCTAAGATCCTGCCCACACTGTCACCTTGACAGGAACTTCTTCCGTCTAGGCTT
>SNQJ01S0067483.1:56236-67768 GCA_010110895.2 Picea sitchensis | reverse complement strand
AAAAAAAATGCGGTCCCGGGTTTTATGGTGCATGGTATATGGCATGAGATGGGCATGCAGCAGTGCCATTAATACACCATGCAGCAGCTTCCCAATGATTGGGCTGCTGCATGGTGTATAGCCTTCGCCGGGTGCTTATCGCTTGCCTTGCCCAGATACGCTTTTTGACACCATGGTACAGATCACTATCTAATCGAATAGTTTAGAGCTCAAATTTAAATTCTGAACTTGGTTTCCAGCATATCTAGTGTAGAGGTAACATTTAGTCACTAATATACAGTGCGGTACAGACACTTAACCTTTAGTAATTAATATACACTGGAATACATACATTTATGTTAGCCAACTTGCCAACTTGCTGCTGGCAAGTAATATGTGGAGTAAGCTAACTCTTCTACGAAATGGAGCCAGATGCGACGTCTCAGGCACTGAGCACCTATTTTGTAAAATGTCGGCCAACCTCGTTCAACGCACGTTCAATGCCCTCTCGGGCCCTCCGTTCTCGTTCTCCTCGAGCCCTTCTCGTTCCCTTTCTTAGCAGTTGGTTGTAGGTGGACGTCCCCTTTGGCATTCAATGCAGGGTGGCATCCCCTGCAAGCCAACCACCTTCTCCTCCTGCAGCCACTCCTCCTCCTCCCTTCTTGAACTACGAAGCTCGCCATTGCCTGCACGCTTTTGCTCTTGTTTCCGTGCATTGACCTGGCCTACTTCCGCTCCCGTTTCGTGGTCACCACCCTTCTCCCATTTCGTGGTCATTGGTTCGAGGTAAGCCACAATACCTATCATCAATGAAGAATGCTAGCATGCTATAAGTTCATATTCCATCGTTTATGGTTTCATCAATTTCACAGTTTTCGTCATAAACAAGAGGGCCTTTGGGGCTTTCTGGTAGCTTTCATCAATTTCATAGTTTTCGTCAATTTTATTCTGAACTTCCAGTACACCACTAACTTGAACCCTAGACAAACTAATCCATGGAAGTGAAGAACCTGATTCAAAATGCAAATCTACTGATTCGATCCCAGTCTGATTGGTCTCTTTGACAGACCATGATATCTCTTCAAGTTAAAAAAGAGTAGTATAAGTTCATGTTTCAATCCCAATCAAAAAAGTAATTTCAAAAATTGCATACCGAGAATTCGAGGTTTTCCCATTGACATGCTAATGTTGTTACAATTAATTTATGTAAATCCCCTCAGAAAATTGTATACAAATGCACATTCCCAAAAGAGATGTTTTCTCTTTTGTATAGGAACCTAATTCCATCCATTGATTCCATGGGGTCTGATCCAAAGGACTGCCAAGGAATAATTCCCTTTCTCATGTGAATGGGAATATCAACAAGCATGAGACAAGAGGGTAACATTTTTGAAAGAAACAACCATGAAATGGTTTCGAGCCACAAATGGTATCCAAACAAGACTATATTCCTTTTTGGATGGCTGGGAGAATGTAGAGAGCATGCCAGATGACTCAGTCCCTGCCCATCGGCATGTGGACGAACGTAGACTAGTGTGGCTGGCTCACTGAATACTTGCCCAGTGCATCAAATTAGGTAGAAGACATGGACTTCGATGTTGATTCCGATTGTTAAGTTATTGCCTACTAGGCAGAGAACTCTAGCCCATTTGGATTTTATATATTTACAATCAACATGGATTAGTCAATTTTTTCATTTGAGAGTTGACATCATATGTAATATAGTATATCTTTTGGGAGTCCAGGCTCTGAGTTTTGAATCTTTATTGTAGTGTCTAAATCTAATGCGCATTCACAATTTCACATTATGAAATAAATCACAGATGGTCTTGCTTTGACAGGCTAATTGGCCCACAAAGGATGATGCTATGCACATGCCTCAAGGGTGATGCTATGCACATGTTGAGTCTCTGAGTTGAATCTCCACTTTAGGTTTGCAAGTCATTGTCGAGTCCAGGTCATGTGATTTTGCCTTAGGCACACAAAATTCGAAAATAAACAGACAAATGCCAATAAAAAAATTATGATATTTTCCAATGAAGTTGTGGTCCAATGCCAAGGGCAATGTCATTTCAATCTTCTCACTAGGGTTTCAAATTTCAATCCCTTGTGAAATTGATGAAAGCTACCAGAAAGCCTCAAAGGCCCTTGTTTATGACGAAAATTGTGAAATTGATGAAACGATAAATGATGGAATATGAACTTATAGCATGCTAGCATTCTTCAATGATGATATGTATTGTGGATTACCTCGAACTAGTGACCACATAATAGGAGCAGGGTGGTGACCACGAAACGAGAGCGGGAGTGGGAGCAGGAGCAAGCACAGGCCAGGTCAATGCATGAAAACTGGAGCAGGAGGGCATGCAATGGTGATCTTTGTAGTTCAAGTGGGGAAGATGAGTAATGGCTATGGGAGGAGAAGGTCTCTGGCTTGCAGGGGATGCCACCCTTCATTGAATGGCCAACGGGATGTCCACCTGTAGCTCGCTTCTAAGAATGGGAATGGGAAGGGCTTGAGGAGAATGGGAACGAAGGGCCCGAGGTGGATGGGAGGGCGTTGAATGTGCGTTGAATGGGGTTGGCCGACGTTCTATGAAATGGGAGCTCGGTGCCCGAGACATCCCATCGGGCTCCATTTCATAAAAGAGTTAGCTTACTTCGTAATATACACCATGCAATGAGTCAATAATTGGTAGTGTGTCTTTTCCATCCTATCTGTTGGATGGTTAATAGTGTGGTATCTAAGAGAGAGGAGAAGATGGTACACTACCAATGATTGGCTTAGTGCATGGTGCATAATTTTCTCATCGTAAATTATGCACCATGCACTAACCCAATGATTGTTATGTACCGTCTTTCTTTTTGCTCTTGGATACCACACTATTCACCATCCAACTGATAGGATGGAAAGGGTACATTGTCAATCATTAGCTTAGTGCATGGTGCATATCACTCATAGTTTTTGATACCTTGGTACCTACTACCTATCCTTATCTAATAGAGTTGTTTTGAGATCAAATTTAAATTTTGAACTTGAGGTAACATTTAGTAACTAACAGAGAGTGCATAAATAAATCCAAATCCACCATGCAATGAGCTAATGATTGGCATAAGAGAAAATTTATGTGTCACCTTGAAGTACATGCTTGCATAGATGAGGCACTATGGATGCATGATGATATGCATGAGGCATGATCCCATGACTTCTCAGCTTCATTGAATTGACAATCAATATTTCTGGAATATCCCTCTCCTTGTTGTTTTGACGTCATAGCTATTCCTTGGGACTTGGGCGATATCCTATAGAAATTTCGTTGGTAGAAACCGCTGCAGACTTCAAGGGTGGTACAAATTGAATGCACTACGTTAAATTTTGACACGGCTCTTACCAACCCCAACTTGGATGAGGGATGAGCACGAACTAGAATTGGGTAATGAACATGAACTATACCGCATAATGGATTGTTGGGAATTATGCAAATAAGCAACAAATAGGGGCGAGCACGAACTGTAGCTACATGGTGAAGGCATTGCAACAATATGAAGTTATGTCTCATTTGGTAGTAGCAAGTTAGCATGGATGAACACAAAATGTAGATAAGTAGAGAGCCAAACAAATTAGAAAAAATCCAAGGTACACTGACTTTTTCCCTTTCCCCTCTTTTATTTGAAATCCTTTGTAACAATGGCATGAAATCCCATATGCTTGACAACCCAACATCACATGATCCAATCAGGATATCTCCTCAGTCCTGTCATTGGATTGGACTTCCATTATAACTGTGGCATCAAAGGTATGAGGAGGAGGCTCAGTCAGAGACCTACATTGTTGATTCATTGGGGCCTGAAAGTCTTGTTCACGCTCATTCCTCATCTAGGTTGGGGTTGGTAAGGACCAGGTCAAAATTGAATGCAACACATTAAATTTTCTCATCCATCAATGTTTGTAGGAGAATCTGGGAACAAAATGTTTGCAGGAGATCTCTTGAGTCCCGAGGAACAAATATGGAATTAGAGGAATGAGGAGGCTCTATCAGAAACATAGATTATTGATTCATCAGATCCTGAAATTTATGAGCTCATGCCTTATGCATATCATCATGCATCTGTGGTGCCTCATCCATGAAGGCATGTACTTAGAGATGACACATAAATTTTATCTTGGGCCAATCATTGGCTTACTGCATGGTGGATATGGATATCCAAAAACATGGTGGATATGGATTTCCAAAAACAAATGGAAGATTGTATCCATGTGTTAGGTACGTTTACATTGAATTAATGCAAATTATGTATGGAAGACAAATGGTAGATGGCATCGAGATATGATAAGTATATTTATGTTGAGGAAATTGTGTAAATTATGTTAGTACTTCGTTTTAATTTGTCTAATTTGCACAATTCGACTTAAATTTGTGTTGTATTTTTATTTGTTCCAAGGGCATTTTACAATATAGTATGGGGGATATGTTACATAATGTATGTGATAAAAAAAATAATTAAATAATAATAATAATTAAAAATAAATGACATGTCAACTAGAAAAACAAATGTGTGAGGAGAAATGAACCCACGAGGAAAAAACTCCCTCTAATTGCATGTACATTTCATTTTTTAGATTGTTGAAATTTTTCGAATAATTTTTAGAGTTTTGAATTTACATAAAATGGGATCAAATAACTTTTGGATGTACATTTCATTTTTTGGTTTGTTGTAAATTTTTGGATAACTTTTAGGGTTTTGAATTGACATCAAATGGGATAAAATAACTTTAAGCGTGTTTCCTTTAGCATAAGAAAACATCTCATCCATTCACAATTCGATCTATTTTGGATTTTTTTGGCATTTGTGAATCAATCTATGTCTTTTTCCAAAATACATTTTAGTGAGATTTTAATGGTTTAAAAAATGTACATATCTATTTTATAAAATATTTTCAACTTTATGAGAGATCTTTAGAATTTATCAAACCAAGAGGCATCAAATCCCTTGAGGTGAAAGCTTTTGTTAGAGTGAAAAAATTGGGATGATTGCATCGAGATGTATTCAATATCCCTCTTCACATTTGATAGATATGAAGTTAAGATGGAACTACGTTTGTTGCTTTAACAATTACTATAAATATATAATTAACTCGTCATAACTCCATATAAATGTATTATCTATTAATTTTTAGACAATCATGTGGCTAGCTCCTTTGTTGGGACGCATGTCACTTCATAAAGAGAGATTAGCAAAGTGTGTTAAGACAAGTTGGGTCTATAGTATTGGAAGTGCAAATTTTTGTGAGGGTATTAACTCAAGTGGAAAATTCAATGGTCCTAGAATATTTTCATGACTCACACCCTAGAGAAAAGATCCCAATTGTATTTTAGCATGTAATCATTTTGCTACGACCATGTCCATCTTCTTGTCCATGATCTTGATTTTGGTGTCAACCATAATGCAATGATAATTCACAGGATTATCAATTGTATTTTAGCATGTAATCATTTTGCTACGACCATGTCCATCTTCTTGTCCATGATCTTGATTTTGGTGTCAACCATAATGCAATGATAATTCACAGGATTATCAAATAGTACCAACATCCATATAATTTATTTATATATGGTCATTTGCATACACATAACAATCCAAAAAAATGTTGATCCAAGTGATCATCTAGATTAAGACTTAAAAAATGGCCCTAACATTGGCATTGTTTAAATCAATAGTTTATGACACATTTTTTACAGGTTTCCCGTGCAATTTTGGGAGCAGTCACATCCAACTACCAAGGACCTAACTCGATATGTTAATTTTGAGATAAATAAGATCTACTAGGATAATTTTGAGGTAAAAAAGGGCCTCAAAACAATATGGTATGAGAGCATATTGTGACACCACCACCACCCGACCACCCAGGTTGAGTCACATCTCTGATACTTCTCTTGCCATTAGGTCTGATGCCATAGTGTAGAATCCCCATCCATTTTTTGGGCTATGCCACAAAAAACTTACAGACTATATACAAATTTTTAAACATATACAATTACTTTGAACAAAGCCCAAATTCATGCAGAAATAAGAGTAAAAATACACAAGCAACCCACACATGAAAAATCCATGAAATTAAACACTTAAATAATATTGCAACAAGTTATTTAACACACAGTTGATACTTATATTTGATAAAATAACACCAACTGCATGCATACCTTCCACGATCCTCCCATCCTAAGACAATGCTCCTCAGAACTCTCAACGATGGGTCACCCCTGAGATGGAACTAAACTCCACCTGGGTAAAGGGATTCTTAAAAAAACTGATATATCTCAAACAACAGGAACAAAACTGCCAGGTTCCAACTCAAAGTAATAGCCTACAGTCTCTCATTCCCCACATGATGCATGTCCCACCCCATGAAGTGTGCGCCTTATCATCTCAATAGTCCTTCGGCTTCCCCACTTCCCTTCCAGGGCTTAAACATCAGGCCAAACAAAAAGTCTCAGATCACTCTAGCTGTAGTTGGGCTCCCTCAGGAAATAAATTGCCAACAATTATCTCAGCTGGAGAGAGTTTTTCATGGGCCTGACAACTCGCCTCTTCAATCCCACGGGTCTGACAAATCGCTTGTTCATTCCAGCGCTTAAGTCAACCATGTACAAGTACAGGTGAATGGTAGCAACAACGTTCATGGTAAAGTACAGGTGATGGCACCAGTGGCCTTTAGGCAAGATGCTGTACTAGCTCGGGTAAGGTGCAATACTCACTCAGGTAAGGTACAGGGCGTTGCTCATAAACGGAAGTACGGGCTACTGCTGAAGGTGTGCGTGTAGGATGGAGAGGTATGAATGAATGGAGAGCATTGAATGAATGGACTCCCTCATGCACTTAATCCTAATCTCTTTGTATGCATGTCCCAAATTGTGTAAATCCTAACCTTGTACAATATCTAATGCAAACAGATATTCAGAAAAAGAACAGAAAATATACAATGGAAAATACAAACATTACTCAGAGATCTTTCCCCTGGAAACCCAAAACCGGTAAAACCAACATATTCTATATTCATTCATTATTTTACAATGTTTACAATACAAAATACATATAGGAGCCAGCAGCATCCAAAACCCTTACCCAATGACCTGGATTAGTCCAAAACCCTAATTCCTTAACCGAAAATAGAAAACCATCGACAAAGAAACCATGTGTTGAGAAAACCACCTAAATATAATGCGGTCCCAACATTCTTCCACATGTTGTTTTCTTTGCATACAGGGGGTTACAGGGTTACATAGTCAACAATATAGGGCAGCAATGCCCATGGATCCTCTACACCAAGAGAACTTCTCATTGTTCACAGATTTTTTTAATGAGTGTGCAACATTCTTCAAAGTGTCCACCTTCATCAATGATACTTTCTTTTCTTCAATCATGTCTCTCACAAAGTGATATTGAACATCAATGTGCTTTGTCTTTGAATGATAAGCAAGGTTCTTCGCCAAAAAAATTGCACTCTGACTGTCACACTCTATCCTTACATCTTGTTGTACCAACCGAATACCTGAAAACAATCTTTGTAACCATAATGCTTCCTTACTTGCATGAGTGGATACCATGTATTCAACTTCTATAGTTGAAAGAGCCACTACAACCTGTATTTTTCTCATTCAACTTATTGCTCCTCCAAACAGGTTAAATACATGCTCGCTTGTAGATCTCCTACGATCCAAATCTCCAGCCCAATCTGCATCCACAAAGCCATGTATATCCACCACAGTGTCAAATCTTAGTCTTCCTTCATAACCCAATCCATAGCTAGCAGTGCCACGCAAATACCTAAAAACCCTTTTTACTGTTGTCCAATGCTCCTTTCTTGGTTTTGACATATACCTGCTCAAAACTCCCACTGCATGTGCATTGTTTGGTCTAGTACAGACCATTACATACATAAAACTGACAACTGCACTCGTATATGGAACATGAGACATGTCCTCCTCTTCTTCACGTGTCTTGGTACTCTAATCTGCAAATAACTTTACACCAACATGAATAGGAACCTTGATCGGTTTACATTCCTGCATATTAAGCCTCTGTAAAATTGTCTCGACATATTCTATGATTTAACCAGATTTTCCTCCTTTTTCGATCTCTTTTAATTTCCATGCCCAAAATGAAATTTGAAGCACCGAGATATTTCATGTCAAATTTAGAGGACAACTGATTTTTCACATCCTGGATAAATTCCTTGTTGTTTCTTATCACCAAGTGGTCATCCACATATAAGACCAAATAAATCAAATGATCACCAATTAATTTAAAATACACACAATGATCTTCTTTGATTCTTGTGAAGCCATGTCTCAGCATATAAGTATCATATTTTTTATACCACTACCTTGGTGATTGTTTTAAATCATACAGGGAATTTTTCAGCTTGCATACCAACTCCTTCTTTCCCTTCACAACATAACCTTCTGGTTGCTTCATATAGATTTCTTCTTCTAGATCCCCATGTAGGAATGTTGTCTTCACATCCATTTGTTCTATTTCAAAATAAAATGTAGTAGCAACAGACAACATAAATCTTATGGAGGTTAACTTGGCAATAAGAGAAAAAATCTCACCAAAATCAATTCCCTCAACCTGGGAATAACCATTTGCTACTAACCGAGGTTTGTATTTCTCCACTTTTCCTTCTGCATTCAACTTCTTTTTAAATACCCATTTGTTGCCAATGGGATTTCTTCTAGTTGGAAACTCCACTAGATCCCAAGCCTCATTTTTATCCAAAGATGCCATTTCTTCATCCATGGTCC
The DNA here is from genome assembly GCA_010110895.2 of Picea sitchensis. Lineage (NCBI taxonomy): Eukaryota > Viridiplantae > Streptophyta > Pinopsida > Pinales > Pinaceae > Picea > Picea sitchensis. The sequence continues at coordinate 58,982 of SNQJ01S0067483.1, read as the reverse complement.
TTTTCCAGAGATTCCCATCCTCTGAATCCATTGCCTCCTGAACAGTTCTAGGATCATCATCAGTAATAGACAAAGAAAAATTTGAATGAAAATCAGATGGACTATACCTTTCCGGTAGCCTTCTTTCTCGATCTGATCTCCTCAATACTGGAGTATGGTGATCTTCTTCTTCTAATTCATGTTCTTTTGTAGATTCTGATTCATCATCCTCTAAATCAAACTCTATCTTCTCTGGTTCTTCCTTACTTGGTAGGGATTTCTATTTAACAACATCCTTCATTTCTCTAAATACCACATCTCGGCTATACACTACCTTATTAGTTTATGGGTTCCAAAGCTTATAACCTTCTAGACCATATTTATATCCAATAAAGATACACTTTTCAACCTTCTTATCCATCTTACTCCTTTTTTCCTTTGGAACATGAACATATGAATCACAGCCAAAAACCTTGAGATGTGTGAGAGAAGGTTCCTTACCAGTCCATACTTCTTGTGGATTTTTGTCGTCCAATGCTAATGAGGGTGATCTATTGACCAGGTAACATGCAATACACACTACCTCTGCCCATAATTCTTTCCCTAACTTCGCACCACTGAGCATGCACCTTTCTTTTTCCATCAGTGTCATGTTCATCCTTTCTACAACTCCATTCTGCTGAGTTGTATATGGAGTATTATTCTTCCTTGATATGCCACACTTCTTACATAATTCTTCAAATTCATTTCCGTATAACTCTCTTCCATTATCTGTCCTCAACGCCTTAATTTTTTTCTTTGTTTGATTCTCAATAATAGCCTTAAACTCTTTAAACCTGTCTAAGCCTTCATATTTCTTCCTAGGGAAATATATCCAAGTCTTCCTCGATAATTCATCTATAAATGAGACATAGTACACAAATTTTCCCAATGATGGGACCGACACATGTCCAAAAACATCACTATGAACTAGCTATAAAATTCCTTCTTCCCTCATTGCACCAGAGGGGAATGTTACCCAATTCTGCTTCCCATATAGACAATGTTCATAGAAATCAAAATCTAGAGAGCAGTTAGACATACCTTCAACCAGACCTTTACCGTGTAGTAGTTGAAGACCCTTCTCTCCGATATGCCCTAGTCTTTGATGCCACAACATAACCTTTTCTCCAGAGATTGTAGGAGTTCTTTCTTCTTCAACTCTAATATCATGAACAATGGAACTATTACACCAATCACTAATAGTTATTCCTTGCATCTTATACAGAGTTCCAAACTGAACTCCCCTGAGCAACACCATTTCTCCTCGAACCATCCTGCACGTTTCCTTTTAAAATATTGTTTTTACCCATGCATCATTGATTTTTCTTACAAAAATCAAATTTCTGGCCAAACCTGGGATGTGCAGAACACCAGGCAGTGTTCTAATCCTTCCATCTATGAGCCTCAACTTGACCCTTCCTCTTCCTATGATTCTGGTTGTCGAATCATTACCTAAGAAAACATTACCTCCATCATACTTTTCATATTCAGAACCATTCCCTGTGGGGATTCATATGAAAGGATGCACCAGAGTCAACCAACCATGACTCATGATCTGCATGTGTGCTTGAAGAGGCCAAGTACACATCCCCTCCTTCCTTGTTGGTCTTTTCTTCTGTAGAAGAAGATTCTTCAGATCCCTTCTTTTTCTCAACTTTGGATATACACTGCTTCTTCTAGTGCCCTTCTTTTCCACATCTCCAACATACCCTTACAAACTTTCCAGGAGATTTAGATCTACCCTTAGACTTAGATCTCCCACTTGAGAAAATAGAACCGTTTCTTTCCTGGGAACGTCCTCTTGCAAATAATGCGTATGTGCTATGTCCTTCCATATTCTTCCGTCTCATCTCCTCCAACAACAAGGATGAGAACACTTCTTCAAACTTCAAGGAAGTTGTATTACTCCCTATGGCCACAACTAGAGTGTCTCACGAGTCTAGTAAAGAACACAACAAACTGATACATTTATCTTCATCTTAAATTTTAATCTCAATAGATACTAACTGACTTACCACAATATTGAAGCCATTCAAATGCTCTGCCATCGAGTCTCCATCTCTCATCGTCAAGTTATACATCTTCTTTCTCAGGAATAGTTTATTTACCAAGGACTTAGACTAGTACAACTTCCCTAACTTTTCCCATAAATCCTTGGTTGTAGCTTCCTCTGACACATTAAGTAATACTGAATCGGAGAGACACAGTCAGATTGTGCTCTTTTCCTCCTGATCCAACTTTTTTTGTTCATCTACAGAAGTTCCTGTATGTGCAGTACCTGGATCTACCATGATCCATTGATCTCTGTCCACCAATAGATCTTCCATATTGAGCTTCCATAGCTCAAAACTTTTCCCATTAAACTTCTCGATATCCATCTTCGAATTGCTTTCCATTTCTTTTCACCTGAAAAAACAATACCGCAGATCTCCCACTGTAACAAGGCTTATCACAGTCCCGAGTCAAAACCTTGACCACAAAGGCATCCCCCTGAAGCCAATAAAGCTATGATACCAAATGTAAATCCTAACCTTGTACAATATCTACTGCAAACAGATATTCAGAAAAAGAACAGAAAAGATACAATGGAAAATACAAACATTACTCAGAGATTTTTCCCCTAGAAACCGAAAACTGGGAAAACCAACATATTCTATATTTATTCATTGTGTTATAATGTTTACAATACAAAATACATATAGGAGCCAGCGACGTCTAAAAACCT
>SNQJ01S0067483.1:0-56226 GCA_010110895.2 Picea sitchensis | reverse complement strand
TAGTACTCATGCAAAGAATATAATACATACTCAACAAATTGGACACCTTTCAGGTTTAGAGCCACTTTGGCCCACCTGTCCCCATATTTAAAACTTAGGATAAAATATTTATCCCCACCTTATACTTCAGGAATATATTATAATATTCTTTTGGAAATAATCCATCTAGCTTAGCCACCTTTCTAGGATATTAGCCCCCCCTTTTACTTCCTAGTTGAGTTTAGTCCCCCATACTCTTTATCGTGGTTGGTCTACATGTAGTGATGTACTTTATTAATGATATGAGTGTTTACATATACAAAAAGAGGCTCAGTGGCCTTTATCATCTAGTCTCTTCGGCCTAATAATCAGATAAGCCTTCTTGCCTATAATAACCTGACTCACCAACCTATAACAAATATTTTCATTTACAATTGGGGCTCGGTCTTGGGGTATTACATCCCCCTCCCCTTATTTATGCATTGTCCTCAGTGCAATATATATACACATTTACCACCAAAAATTTCAAAAATCCTCAAAAAGATGCGGGCATTCTGCCCGCATAGCATCCTTAAGCTCCCAATTTGCATCCTCAGGACCATACCATGTCCATTCAACCTTTACTATCTCTATAACTTGATTCCAGAGATACTTAACCTTTTGGTCCAGTATGCACACCAGATGCACTTGAAAAGTGTCTTATTGCTCCACCTAAATCACATTCCAATCAATAACATGATTAGCATCAGGTATATACTTTTTGAACAATGATACATGGAATACATTATGAATAGACTTTGCTGCACATAATGCAAGCATTTGTGCTACAGGCCCAATCCTCTCTAGGATTTCAAACGACCCACAATAATGAGCTACCAACTTTGAATAATTTCCCAACTTTAGGGAACTTATGTCGGCCTTCACTTTCAAGAATACATGGTCACCCACTTTAAATTCCCTGTGATTTCTGCCTTTATCAACATAGATTTTCTTCTTGTCTTGAGAAACCTTTAAATTATTTTTTATTTTCAACATCTTCTCTTCCATTTCCCTGAGTAATTATGTTCCAACCATTGCTTTATCTGCTGGGTTGTCCCAACTTACTAGTGTGTTGCAACTTCTACCATAAAGTGCCTCAAATGGGCTCATCTTGAAAGATGATTGGTTGTTATAATCAAACTCTACTAAGTGTAGGTAATCCTCCCATTTTGATGGTTTATCCATCACATACATCCTCAACATATCCTCAATCACTTCATTCACGCTCTCTATTTGACCATCTAATTATAGATGATAAATTGTGCTAAAATTCAAATTTGTTCCAAAACCATTAAACAATCCTCTCCAAAAATTTCATGTAAATTTTGGATCTGTGTTAGACACAATTGTCTTGGGTATAACATCCAGTTGAACAATTTCCCTCATATAAATATCAACAATGTTTGTTTCCTTGTGAGTTAGCTTTACTGGAATAAAATGACCATCTTTTGTAAGCTTGTCCACCATTACCATGATCGAATCATGATGCTTGTTTGTTCTGAAAAGTTTAGTGATGAAATCCATTGTTACAACTTTCCATTTCCACTTAGGAATGGGTAATGGTTGTAGCAAACTAGCTGGGTGTCTATGCTTAGCCTTGACCTTTTGACACTCCAAACATTTGTAAATACACTCAGCAACTTCTTTCTTCATGCATGGCCAATAATATTGGCTCTTGACAACTATAATAGTTTTATGATACCTTGGGTGTCCGACATAAGGTACATTATGCATTTCTCTCAATATCATATTTTTTTAGTTCCTTAGAATTCGGTACATAAATTATGTCTCTGTGCATGAGAATTTTATCATTTCCCAGCTTGTAGTCTTCAATTTCCTACTGCAAAATACCTTGTTGTAATTTTGTTATTAATTTCATGTATTGCAAGTTTGATTTTGCAGCCTCTAAATTCTATCATTTAAATATGATTGGTACATGCTAATGGTTCTAGCATGAAACTCATGCACCCTTATGCTAAGTGCATCAACTACTTTGTTCTCTTTCCCTTTGATATGGTTTATATCAAAGTTATATTCACTGAGAAATTCTAACCACCTGCTTTGCTTGTCATTTAGAGTTTGTTGTTCAAATAAAAATTGCATACCATTATGGTATGTCCTCAACTCAAACCATTTCCCCATGAGTTATTGCATCCACATCTTCAAGGCAGGCACTATGGCTGCCAACTCCAAATCATGAGTATAATAGTGCCTTTTGTGCTCCTTCAACTTCCTTGATTCATAACATACAACATACCATTTTTTTATTGAGGAATCCTCCTAATCCTTATTTACATGCATTAATGCATACAATGAAGTCTTCATTTGGATCAACAATACTTAGTAGTGGAGCACTGGTTAATAATTTCTTCAAGTGTTGGAAACTCTTTTCACACTCCAATGTCCATTGAAAATTGACTCATTTATTTTGTAAGGAAGTGATTGGGTGTGAAATCTTTGAGAATCCTTTAATAAATCTTCTGTAGTATCCCGCAAGGCCCATGAATGATCTAACCTCTATCACATTCTTTGGTGCTGACCATCCTCTAATGGTCTCAATCTTTTCAGGAACCAATGTTATCCCTTCCTCATATATGACATGTCCCAAATAGTGAATTTTCTTATGATAAAATGAACACTTGCTTAATTTGGCATACAACTGATGCTCCCTTAATACATGTAGTACCATTCTCAAGTGTTGTTCATGCTCTTCTTCCTACTTAGAATATATAATAATTTCATCTAAAAATACAATGACAAAATTATCTAAATATTCTCTAAAAATACCATTCATTAAACACATGAAGACAACTGGTGCATTTGATAACCCAAATGGAACCATTGTGAACTCATAATTCCCATACCTTGTTCTGAAATAAGTCTTGTTGATGTCTTCTTCTTTAATTCTTACCTGATGATAACCTGGCCTGGGATAAATCTTGGACAATATTTTTGCATTCTTCAACCGATCAAAGAGGTCATCGATCCTTGGTAATGGATACTTATTCTTCAAAGTTACATTGTTTAACTATCTGATGTCGACACAAAGTCTCAATGTTCCACCCTTCTTATTCAAAAATAATATTGGAGCAACCCAAGGTGACAGACTTGGGCATATATACCCCTTCTTCATAAGCTCTTCAAGTTGCATTTGCAACTCCTTTAGTTTTGGTGTACTCATCCTGTAAGGGGTCTTGGATACTGGAGTTTCTCCAAGAATCAGATTTATGGAGAAATTAAAGTTTCTTTTAGGGGGTAATCCTGGTATTTCCTTAAATACATCCTCAAACTCTTTTCAGACGATATAATCTTCAATATTTGACACCTTATCTTTAGGTGTATCTTCCATATGAGCAACAAATATTTGACACCCTTTACTATAACTTTTCTTCAGCTGCAATGCTGAGATTTATCTGACAATTATTTCCCTGGGAATTTCCTATATTGTCCTTAGGTTACCTTCTTCATCACAACAAGTAAATGCCTTGTTAAAAAAATCTAGAATAACATAGTGTTGTTCCAACCAATACAAACCAATTAGATAGTCATAGGAACTTAAAGGCAAGATGTTCAAATATGTCCTGATGCTCAGTCCATTCATGTCCATTTGACATGATTTAACCATCTCATTAATTTTTATTTTGGATCTAGTAGTTAACTGCACCAACCAAGATTTACCATGTTTTCTTCTTGGCAAATGCAATCTTTCCACCATCTTAGGATCTATATAACTATGACTAGATCATGAATCAATTAAAATAGCAATGGTTTGGTTGTTGATTTTACCTTTCACTTCAATCATATGTGATCGAAACTCAGTTTTCTTTTTGTGTACGACAGCATAGATCCTAGGTAAATTTCTTTCCATTTCCTCCATTGTTTAAGCTTGTTGTACATTGTGAACAATCCTTACTTTTTCACCTCTGTGAGGACAATATTTATACATATGATCTCCCTTACAACCCTAACATTGAATAGGTGGCTTCCTTGGCCTTTTCCCCTCTGTCTCAATCGTTTTGGGTACTCTAGAAGCTTGTTATCCTTGAGCATTATTTCTAAATAATGGTGGCTTAGTGCCCTTCTTCCTTTGTTCCATCTTGTATTTATTCTTGTGTTCCCAAGATTTTTGGAAAGATGACCTTCATTTATGCTGATCGCATAGGAATTTAGGTTGCCTTATGTTCTCCTCCAATGTTTTGGGATCATCATATTGTATCTTGTCATTGATGAATGATGGTAGCCCACTCAAATACCTATGAATCTTAATTGTCTCATACTTGATGAAAGAAACATACTTTAGCATTTCTAAAAACATTCTTTCATATTCATCTATGGTCATACTCCCAAGATTGAGTTCAAAGAACTCCATTTTCTTGACATAGTATCTCTTAGTAAAATATTTCTTTTGAAAATAATTCTTGAATTCCTTCCAAGTAACATTTTTATCTTTAATGTGTTGCACATTAATTGGTCCCACCACATGGATGCCTTTCCCTTGAGCTGATAGATGGAAATTATTGCTTATTCGTGTGAAGAGTAATTATGTAATTGGAAATACTTTCTCATGCCTTGTATCCATGTCTTTTCATCTCCATCCTTCTTGTGCTCATCATCAAATATAGGAGGTTTGATTTTGTTCATTTCTCCTTGTAGCTCATCCACCCCAGACCTCTTCTTACGCTTCCTGAAAGGGGATGGAATTGAGCTACTATGTGCTCTCCTAGTGGAATTACTTTTTGAGTGATGGTGATGTATTCCAACACTTCTTGTCCTTCCTCTCTCATCAAAAGACCTATGACTTACTGATTTGCTTGATTCATCCTTCTTATCCATATTTTTTCTATTATGTCCAAGCTTTATATTAAATTTATGTTCAAGTCCTCTTGTTTCTCTTTGTCTTTCATAATCCTTTCATTATCAACTTTATGACTTTGGACATCCTTTTGTATATTTTTAATGGTCTCTACCAATTTCATGTTTTCTTCCTTTCCTTCTCCTTGTCCATTTGAGTTTGTACCTTCATTACCCAGATGGACATCCATCCCTCTGATCTCATCTTCCCGGTTGTAAGCCCCCTATGCATATTCCATGATTCTGCACTCTATGTTGATCTTGTTTTAATCTAGTTTTTGTTAATTATCGTACCATCCTTAGACCACGTTTCTCAGAACTATCAACAGTGGGTCACCCCTGAGTTAGGATTAAACTCCACCTGGGTAAATGGATTCTTAACCAAGATGATATATCTCAAACAATAAGAACAACTCCCTCAGGTGCCAACTCAAACTAACTTCCTACAATATCTCATTCCCCACATTCATGTCCCACCCCAAGAAGTGTCCCCCTTCTCTCCACAATAGTCCTTCAGTTTCCCCACTTCCCTTCCAGAGATTCAACAACAGGTTAGATAGGAAGTCTCAGAGAATTGTAGTTGTAGTTGGGCTCCCTCAATAATCAATTCCCAACAATTCTCTCACCTGGAGAGAGTTCCTAATGGGCCTGGAAAATTGCCTCTTCAATCCACAGGCCTGGCAACTTGCCTCTTCAATACCATGGGCTTGACAACCCACTTCTTCAGTCCAATGCTTAATTCAACTAGGTACATGTGAGTATAAGCAACAACATTCAGGGTAAAGTACAAGTGATGGCAACATCGACGTTCAGGTAAGGTGTAGTACTGGCTTGGGTAAGGTAAAGGGCGTTGCTCATAAAGGAAGTATGGGTTACTATTGAAGGCGTACATGCATCATGGAGAGGTATGAATGAATGGAGAGCATGGAATGAATGGATGCATAAAATGGAAAATGCACTAAGCCAAAACTCTTTGTATGCATCCCCCAAATAAGAAAAAATTCAGGTTGAGAGCCACTTTGGTCCACTTGTCCCCATCCTTATAACTTAAGATAAAATTATTATCCACACCTTATTCTTTAGGAATATATTATAATATTCATTTGGAAATAAGCCCTCTAGTTTAGCCCCCTTTCGAGGCCCTTAGTCCCCCATTTCCCTTCCTAGTGTAGTTTAGTCCCCCATACTCTTTATCGTGGTTGGTCTACATGCAACAATGTACTTTATTAATTATATGAGTGTTTACATATACAAAAGTAGGCTCACTGGCCTTTAGATCTAGGCTCTCCTCCCTAATAATCACATAAGCCTTTTGGCCTATAATAACCTCTCTCACCATCCTATAAAACATATTTACATTTACAACTGGGGCTTGGTCTTGTGGTATTACATATCACTCCCCTTATTTATGCACTATCCTCAGTGAAATATCTATACACATTTACCACCAAAATTTCACAAATCCTCAAAAAAATGTGGGTATTTTGCCTGCATAGCATCCTCGTGCTCCCAGTTTGTGTCCTCGAGACCGTACCAAGTCCATTGGACCTTTACTAGCTCTATGGCTTGATTTCATAGCTACTTCATCTTTTGGTCTAGTATGCATATTGGATGCACCTGAAAAGCATCTTATTTCTCCACCTGAATCATATTCCAATCAATAACATGATTAGCATCAGGTATATACTTTTTTAGTAATGATACATGAAATGCATTATGAATAGACATTAATGCAAGTAATCCAAGCATGCATTCTAGAAGACAAATCCTGTCTAGTATTTCAAATGACCCACAATAACGAACTGCCAACTTTGAATAATTTTCCAACTTTAGGGAACTTCTGTTGGCCTTCACTTTCAAGAATACATGATCACCCACTTTAAATTCCTTGTGAGTTATGCCCTTATGAACATAGTTTTTCTTCCTGTCTTGAGAAGCCTTTAAATTCTTTTTTATTTTCAACATCTGCTCTTCCATTTCCTTGAGTAATTCTGTACCAACCACTGCTCTATATGATAGGTTGTCCCAACTTATCGGTGTGTTTCACCTTATACCATAAAGTTCCTTTAATGGGCTCATCTTTAGAGATGTTTGGTACCCATTATTATAAGAAAACTCTACTAAGTGTAGGTAATCCTCCCATTTTGATGGTTTATTGATCACATACATCCTCAACATATCCTTAGTCACTTGATTCACCCTCTCTGTTTGACCATCTGATTTTGAATGATAAGATGTGCTAAAATTCAAATTTGTTCCAAAAGCTTTAAATAATCCTCTCCAGACACAATTGTCTTAGGTATACCATGCAGTCGAACAATTTCCCTCATATAAATATCAACAACGTTTGTTTCCTTGTGAGTGAGATTTACTGGAATAAAATGAGAAGCTTTAGTAAGCTTCTCCACCACTACCATGATAGAATCATGCTGCTTGTTTGTTTTGGTAAGTTTGGTGATAAAATCCATCGTTACAACTTCTCATTTCCACTCAGGAATGGGTAATGTTTGTAGCAAAACATCTGGGTGTCTATGCTCAGTGTTGACCTTTTGACACTCCAAACATTTGGTAATACACTCAACAACTTCTTTCTTCATGCATGGCCAATAATATTGGCTCTTGACAGCTGCAATAGTTTTACGATATCCTAGGTGTCCAACACAAGGTACATCATCCATTTCTCTCCATATCACATTTTTCATTTCTTAGGAATTTGGTACATAAATTCGGCCTATGTACACGAGAATTTCATCATTTCCCAGCGTGTAGTCTTCAATTTCCTGCTACAAAATACCTTGCAATAAATTTGGTTATTAATTCCATGTATTTCAAATCTGATTTTGTAGCCTCTAAGATTATATACATGCTAATGGTTGTAGCATGCAACTCATGCACCCTTCTACTAAGTGCATCATATATATTGTTCTCTTTCCCTTTGATATGATTTATGTCAAAGTCATATTCACTGAGAAATTCTAATCACCTGCTTTGCCTGGAATTTAGAGTTGGTTGTTTAAATAAATATTTTATACTATTATGGTCTGTCCTCAACTCAAGCCTTTTTCCGATGAGGTAGTTCCTCCAAATCTTCAAGGCATGCACTATGGCTTCCAACTCCAAATCATGAGTAGCATAGTGTCTTTCATGCTCCTTCAACTTCCTTGATTCATAACATACAACATACCCATTTTGACTAAGAACTCCTCCCAATCCTTCTTTACATGCATTGGTGCATACAATGAAGTCTTCATTTGGATCAACAATCCTTAGTATTGGAGCACTGGTTAATAACTGTTTCAAGTGTTGGAAACTTTTTTCACACTGCAATGTCCACTGAAAATCCAGTCCCTTATTTTGCAAGGAAGTGATCGGGTGTGAAATATTTGAGAATCCTTCAATAAATATTTTGTAGTAGCCTGTAAGACCCATGAATGATCTGACCTCTTTCACATTATTTGGTGTTGACCATCCTCTAATGGCCTCAATATTTATAGGATCCATTGCTATCTCTTCCTAAGATATGACATGTTCCAAATAGTGAATTTGCTTATGATAAAATGAGCACTTGCTCAATTTGGCATACAATTGATGCTCGCTTAACACCTTTAGTATCATTCTCAAGTGTTGTTCATGCTCTTCCTCCAACTTTGAATATATAAGAATGTCATCTAAAAATACAATGATTTTTTTTTTCTAAATATTCTCTGCAAATACCATTCATTAACCACATGAAGATAGTTGGTGCATTTGATAGCCCAAATGGCACCACTGTGAACTCATAATGCCCATACCTTGTTCTGAAAGAAGTCTTGTTTTTTTCTTCTTATTTAATTCTTACGTGATGATAACCTGACTTGAGATCAATCTTGGAGAATATTTTTGCATCTTTCAACTGATTAAAGAGGTCAGCGTTCCTTGGCAAAGGATACTTATTCCTCACATTTACCTTGTTAAACTGCCTAAAGTCCATGCAAAGTCTCAATGTTCCATCCTTATTATTTACAAGTAATACCAGGGCACCCCAAGGTGACACACTTGGGTGCATATACCCCTTCTTCATAAGCTCTTCAAGTTGCATTTGCAATTCCTTTAGTTATGGTGTACTCATCCTGTAAGGGGTCTTGGATATTGGAGCTACTCAAGGAATCAGATTGATGGAGAAATCAATGTCTCTTTTAGGGGATAATATTGTTATTTCCTTAAGTACATCCTAAAACTCTTTTACAAGCTAATACTGGTATTTCCTTAAATACATCCTAAAACTCTTTTAGGATTGCATAATCTTCAATATTTGACACCTTGTCTTTAGGTGTATCTTCCATAGGAGCTGCAAATATTTGACACCCTTTTCTGTAACTTTTCTTTAGCTGCAATTGATGAGATTTCTCTGACAGTTATTGCCCTATTTCCCTAGGAATTCCTTGTATTTTCTTTAGGTTCCCTTCTCCATCCCAACAAGTAAATGTATTATTATAAAAATATATAATAGAAAGGTATTGGTCCAACCAATCCATACCAATTAGACAATCATAGGAACGTAAGGGCAATATGTTCAAATCTTTCCTGGTGCTCAGTCCATTGATGTCCATTGGACATGACTTAACCATCTCATTAATTTTTCTTTTGGCTACGGTAGCCAACTACACCAACCAAGATTTTCCATGTTTGCTTCTTGGAAAATTCAATGTTTCCACCATCTTAGGATCTATATAACCATGCCTAGCTCCTGAATAAATTAAAATAGCCTAACAAGTTATGTTGGTTGTATATTTTGCAGAGTTAACAACAACTAGATCAGAATAGGATCAACACAGAGTGTAGAATCATGGAAGATACATAGGAGGCTTACAACTAGGAAGATGATATTAGAGGGATGGATGTCCATGTGGGTAATGAAGGTACAAACTGAAATGGACATGAAGAAGGTAAAGAATAAAACATGAACTTGGTAGAGACCATTAAAAATATGCAAAAGGATGTCCAAAGTTATAAAGCTGATAATGAAAGGCTTATGAAAGACAAGAAGTAGCATGAGGACTTCAACATAAAGTTAATGAAGAGCTTGGACATAATAGAAAAGAAGATGGATAAGGAGGATGACTCAAGAAAATCGGGAAGTCACAGGTCTCGTGATGACAGAGGAAGAACAAGAAGTGTTGGAAGACATCATCATCACTCCCCAATGAATTCCACTAGGAGATCACATAATAGCTCAAGTCCATCCCATGTGAGGAAGCATAAGAAGAGGTCTAGGGCGGATAAGTTACAAGGAGAAATGAAAAAAATCATACCTCCTACATTTTCTGGCCAACACAAGAAGGATGAAGATGTAGAGACATGGCTACTAGGCATGAGAAAGTATTTCCAATTACATAATTACTGTTCACACGTAGAAGGAAGAATTCCCATCTATTAACTCAAGGGAAAGACATCCATGTGGTTGGAACAATTAGTGAAGGTGCAACACATTAAAGAGAAAAATGTTACTTGGAAGGAATTCAAGAAGTATTTCCAAAAGAAATACTTGACTACAGGGATGATTTTAGGGGATAAATTTTGCTCATGGGCTAATATTCCATGGTTTTTCAAAAAACGAAATTCACTATTTTAAAAATTATTTGCCCAAATTCTATAGGATAAAATTATTTTACCTTAAAAATAACCAAAATTTTATAAAAACTATATAAAATCCATAGAAATTTGAATATTTTTACAAAAATATCGCTAATAATTTATAGTTGGCATATGAAGGATTAGTAAGATTCGCCAAGGTTTCTACATTTTAAAATAAATTTCCATCCTTAAAATCATCCATGCTTGACTAAGAGATACCATGACAAGAAAATGAAGTAGTTCTTTGAATTCAAGCTTGGGAGTATGATCATAGTTGAATATGAAACAAGGTTTTTAGAACTGCTAAAATATGTTTCTTTCATCACGGATGAGACATTTAAGATTCATAAGTATTTGAGTGGATTGCCATCATTTATCAGTGACAAGACACAACATGATGATCCCAAAACATTGGAGGAGACCATAAGGTGAGGTAAATGCCTATATGATTACCATAAAGGAAGGCCAACTTTCCAAAAATCTTGGGAAGACAAGAAGAAATACAAGATGGAACAGAGGAAGAAGGGGACTAAGCCACCATTCTTCAGAAATAATCCTCAGAGAAAACCACCTTCTAGAGAACCCAAAATGATTGAGACAGGGGGAAAAGGCCAAGGCATCCACCTATTCAATGTTGGGGTTGTAAGGGAGATCATATGTATAAATATTGTTCTCACAGAGGTGAAAAAGTGAGGACTGTTCACAATGTACAACAATTTGAAACACTAGAGGACATGGGAAGAAATGTACCTAGGATCTATGTAGACCTAGACAACAAGCAAGCTGAGTTTCAGTCACCTATGTTTGAAGTGGAAGGTAATATCAACAACCAAACCATTGTTATTTTAATTTATTCAGGAGCTAGTCATAGTTATATAGATCCTAAGATGGTGGAAATATTGCATTTGCCAAGAAGAAAACATGGAAAATATTGGTTGTTGCAGCTGTCTACCAGAGGCAAAAGAATAATTAATGAGATGGTTAAGTCATGTCCAATGGACATGAATGGAATGAGTAGTAGGGAAAATTTAAACATCTTTCCTTTAGGTTCCTATGATTTTCTAATTTCTATGGATTGGTTGGACCAACACCATGTTATTCTAGATTGTTATAATAAGGAATTTATTATCAGGAGTGAAGAGGGTTGTCAGGCACATGGGATTGAAGAGGTTGGTTGTCAGGCCCATGAGAAACTCTCTCCAGGTGAGAGAATTGTTGAGAATTGATTTCTTGAGGGAGCCCAGTTAAAACTACAGTTCTCTAAGACTTCATTTTTGACCTGTTGTTGAAGCCCTGGAAGGGAAGTGGGGAAACCAAATGAATGTTGTGGAGAGAAGGGGAAGACTTCTTAGGGTGGGAAAGACATGTGGAGAATGAGAGACTATAGGAAGTTAGTTTGAGTTGGCACCTGACAGAGTTGTTCCTGTTGTCTGAGATATATCAGCCTAGTTAGGAATCCCTTTACCAAGGTGGAGTTTAGTCCCAACTCGGGGGTGACCCATTGCTGAGAGTTCTTAGCAGCGTGGTCTAAGGTTGGTAGAATCATGAAAGGTATGCACACAGTTGGTGGTATTTTATCAAACATAAGTATCAATTGTGTGTTAAATTACTTTCTTCATTATTATTTGAGTGTTTAATTTCATGTGTTTTTCCCGCGTGAGTTGTTTGTGTATTTTTACTATTATTTCCACATGAATCTGGGCATTTGCTCAGAGTAATTGTATATGTTTAAAAATTTGTATATAGTCCATAAGTTTTTCGTGGCATAGCTGAGCAGATGGTTGGGGATGTTACACTATGGTGTCAGAGTTGATGACAAGAGAAGTATCAGAGATGTGACTCGTCCTGGGTGGTCGGGTGGTGGTGGTGTCACAATATGGTATCAGAGCCTATAGTACATAGATAAATTATGGGATTCCCAAAACTCCTTGGACCACTAAGAGATTGTGCCAAATTCAAAAAACAAAAATAATTAATTAGATACTAATTAAATAACATAAAAATAATTAAATTTTTGCTTATTATAAAGCAATGTTCTCATATGTGGTATAAAACTAAAACTAAAGCATTATAAAATTACAATACTTCAAAGAAAGATGTTAATAATTAATTAGATACTAATTAAATAACATAAAAATAATTAAATTTCCACTTATTACGCCGAAAGGCGTACACCTATTGAAAATGGGCGGAATTAATGATCTTTTAACCTTATTTAACCTTAAACCCTAATCCGATGGCTATGCATTGAAGATGCTGGCATATTCTTAGTCGTCCTCCAAAATCAATGGATCAGATTTATTGTTCATAACTTTCTTGCATTTATCAAGGCATCCGTTAACATGTTTACCTTTTAACATTTACTTAATCAAATTAAAAAATTACTGTAAGGATATGTAATTGCCACGTTCCATTTATCAAGCTAATGCAACCAAACGTTTCATATTACCACAGACGAATTACCACAAACATTTTATATTGGAGTCACACATTCTCAGTATATTGCAGGCACGCGTTCTCAACCGCTACCTTTCGGCGTTCTCAGTCGTGAGTTAGCGACTGTGCTAGTTATAAAGCAATCTTCTCATATGTGGTATAAAACTAAAACTAAAGCATTATAAAAATACAATACTTCAAAGAATACATTAATAATTAATTAGATACTAATTAAATAACACAAAAATTATTTAATTTTCACTTATTATAAAGCAATTGGGTATAAAAGTAAAACTAAAGCACTATAAAAATACAATACTTCAAAGAAGACGTTAAATGTTTTAATCCTACCTGTTTTCCAAAACAATATGGTAAGAAAAAAAATAATTATAGTGCATGATAAATTGAACTTAGACACATATAAGAAAAGGTGGGTAATCCTTATGTAATGCACTAAATGAGAAATCAAATAATAATTTGATATGCATTATTTAAAACATATTTTTGGAAGCTGCTTCTGTTGGAATTCGATCAAATAAATATGGTGTGATTCCCAACACCTAGTGCATGATAAATTGAACTTAGACACATGTAAGAAAAAGTGGGTAATACTTAGAATGTAATGCATTAAATGAGAAATGAAATAATAATTTGATGTGCATTATTTAAAACATATTTTTGGAAGCCGCTTTTGTTGGAATTCGATCAAATTTTAGGTGAAACTTTATCTCTACATGTTGAAATACAACAAAAAGGTAATACTAATTTAGTTTTTATATAAAAAAATAGACAAAACATAAACAAAAGTTGTAGAGAAACTTTATCTGCACACATTGAAATACAACAAAAAGGTAATACTAATTTATTTTTTATATAAAACAAATAAAATAAAATTCTATTTACTCACAATACAGTGTGAGGAGGGCATGTTTATAGTAAATTGTGAGGAGGGCATGTTTATAGGGTGTCACCGCAAAACAATGATTGCACAACATTAACCATAAAAACTCTCATGCTCTCATCTTCAAGCTAGATCTAAAAAAATCCTTCGACTGCATAGACTGGGACTTTCTCAAACTAATTTTAATCTAGATAGGATTTAGCCAAACCACTTTAAATTGGATTATGAGCTACATAACAAGTGTAAAATTTGTGGTGCTGGTAAATGGTGAACCATCCTCCTTCCATAGTTGAAGAGGCCTGTAGCAGAGTTGCCCACTTTCACCGCTCCTATTCATCATGGTCATGGATGGTTTAATTCTCCTCCTCAAAAAAATCCATGTAGAAGGTAGGATTACAGGGATCAAGGTCTCAAGGTTAGTTAAAATCATGCATCTCCTCTTTATGGACGATGTTCTCATAATGACCAATGACATTCTACTTGAATGGAGGGAAATATATGGACTCTTGAAGATATTTTGATGTGACACAAGCTTAAAAATCAACTGGTCCAAATTGACGTTCCATTACGCCAACATACAAGATCAAAACTTGGATCAACTTAAGGAAATATTTCCTCATACCTTCATCCACATATCACAAGGATTCAAATACCTTGGTTATTTCATTAAAGAATAACATTACAAGGCTCCAGACTGGGACTGGCTCATATCTAAGGAGGAAGAAAAAGTAGGACATTGGTGCAACAGATGGCTCTCCATAGGAGGCCACTAAACACTCATCAAAGCTGCCCTAGAAGGACAACTGATATATTGGATGGCACTTACAACTATACCCACATCGGTCCTAGAAAAGCTAAGAAAAATCACATACAACTTCCTATGTTTGGGAAACAAGGACCATCGCAAGTTGCACCTCTGCAATTGAAAAACACTAGGAAAACTGAAAATCAAGGGTGGATGGGGGATCAAAAATATTTTCAAATTCAACATAGTTTTGGCCGTTGACTCCCTCTGGTGTATTTTGACTACAAATGGAATTTGTAGCTCTATAATTAAGGACAAATATTTTTCTTACACCTCCATCGCATCTTGGCTTCATAATAGAACCTCTCACACAAGGACTGTGCCACAAATATGGAGGAACTTAGTGAAATCGACACACTGGATCACAAATTGGCTCTGTTGGAAGTCGAGCTCTGGCCATTCTATCATAATCGGTAGGGATTTCATTATAGGACTCTGCCAAGCCTCTTATTTGTCACCACAATTAATTTCACTATTAAACACAAAAACACTTGTTTTCTATTCCAAGCTCGGTTTTATAATGAACACGGGACCTCGACAGTAGGCTAGAAATCCGGTCATGCTGTGGAACTACCAAAAAAACTCATTGTAGAGTGGGATACATATTTCCTGGAGCTAACTTGCACGGGCATATATCTTCACGATGAGGAGGATCAATTCTTGTGGGTTAGAGGAGACAGTTCGAGTCACATCTCTGTTAAAAATTTGTACTTTGCCATCACAAACACAGTGTGGAAAAAAAATATTATTGGATGGCGTAAGCACCTATGGAACTATTAAATACAACAAAAGATAAATCTCTTCACCTGGTTAACTGTTGAAAACAAAATCCCCACCTCGGATAACCTCCAAAGAAGAGGATGGGTTGGCCCCAACATCTGGCAACTTTGCTATAGGGATGAAGAAACAATTCAACATCTCTTTACACAGTGCCACTTCACTCACCTTGTTTGGTACAAGATTGCTCTGGACCAACACATAAGCACTGTCTGGAATGGGACTTCCATCTATGTTTGCTTTGACCATTGGACATCCAGTGAGCACAACTACAAACTACTTCCTCCACTAGTCAATTGGTTTATTTGGCTAGCCAGAAACAATAACATTTTTGACAATAAGACACCCTTTGTTAGCACTGTTTCTTATAAATCTCG
This sequence comes from Picea sitchensis, assembly GCA_010110895.2. Taxonomy (NCBI): domain Eukaryota; kingdom Viridiplantae; phylum Streptophyta; class Pinopsida; order Pinales; family Pinaceae; genus Picea; species Picea sitchensis. Next base: position 40,448 of record SNQJ01S0067483.1, on the reverse strand, counting down.
TCTTGTACTAAAATTGGAAATACATATACCCAGTCATTGTGGTAAAAACGACATTATTTAGTCCTCTTATCTCATAGGATACACCTACGAGGCAGTTCGATGGTGCAACAAAACACATTGGAACATTGAGTGGTGCAGGTGGACTAATAAAAATCAATAAAAACTCTATTTACAGATGGACTTTTTGTTGTGGCCTAGGGACCAACACAAGGGAAGAACTATTGGGTGCCTAGGCTACACTTCACTTGGCCTCCAGACTAAACATCAAACACCTTCAATTAATCGAGGACTCTAGAGTTATCATAGATTGGTTAAATCACAAGGGTAAGCTACAAACTATCACACTCTTGGCCTGGAAGGACAAAATCATATTACTTCAACACCACTTCAAGAAGCTCATCTTCACTGATACCTTCCGAGAGTAGAACAGGGAAGCAGACTTGCTATCAAAGACAACATTACAAAAAAAACAAGGTTTGATTACATAGAACCAATGTTTGGATGGCCATGAGGGCCCCACACATACTATCAAAATATTTTAGGACTGGATGCTCTAGTTTTTGTTGACAGATTCAATATATTAGCCAATTTTCTAGACCTTTTGTAACAACAACTATTGGTATTTCCTACATAACTTTGTTAACTTTTAATCAGGCCTGTAGTAATTTGAAATATCTTTCTTCCAGCTCTTCTCTTTCTCCTTCTAATTGGCTAGTAGACCAATTGTAGGTGAACAATATACTCTCCAGTTGTTTCATTTTGATGATGTATCCTATTGTGAGAACACATTATATTATAAATATAATTGAGTAATTTTTTCTGCTGGAAAAAATGTTTATAGGGTGTCAATGGAAAACAAACAAAATTAAATGTTTAGGAGAAACTTTATCTCTACACATTGAAATACAACAAAAAAGTAATATTAATTTATTTTTTATATAAAACAAATAAACAAATATAAACGTCGTAGAGAAACTTTATCTCCACACATTGAAATACAACAAAAAGCTAATATTAATTTATTTTTTATATAAAACAAATAAAATGAACCTCTATTTACTTGCAATACATTTATACTTAGGGATCCTTTTGGAAAGAGTGACATAAACAAATGCTCCAATGCATGGTGTGGATAAAATCAATGAAGAATTGTCCATTGGGCCAACTCAAATTGGAGTGTAATGAAATAACGTAGATAATCTCCACAATGAAAGTAACCATTTCTCCACACTATAGAGGACAAGGTGATAAGAAATAACCATATTATGTTGAATACCAATAATTCAAACATCTCCTACAAAGCTTCTAATATTGTAATAATGTATTAACAAAAATGTTAATTCCAACCTCTCCTATGAAGTTTCTAATATAAAACTGTTAAAACTCATTATGGCAAAGACCGAATCAAGGTCTCATAGAAATTTTAGTTTAAAAGAAATTTAAAAAACCTATGTAACCATATTATGTTGAATAACAATAATTCCAACATCTCCTACAAAACTTCTAATATTGTAATAATGTATTAACAAAAATGTTAATTCCGACCTCTCCTATGAATTTTCTAATATAAAAATGTTAAAACTCGTTATGGGAAAGATCGAGTCAAGGTCACATAGAAATTTTAGTTTAAAAGATATTAAAAAAAACTCTGTAACAAAAAACATTCTCCACACTTCTTGTCTCCACCTTCCTTGGCGAGCTTCTTCTTAGCCTTGGGAGAGGGATTATTCTTCGTAGGAGATTTCTATGATGGACTTCTTATTCTTCACGAGCTTCTTCTATGCTTCCTTGTGTTCCATTGTTGGATTTCAAACCGAAAAGGGAAAAACTCCTACATAGGAGATTTCTCTATGATGGACTTCTTATTCTTCACGAGCTTATTCTATGCTTCCTTGTGTTCCATTGCTAGATTACGAACCGAAAAAGGGAAAAACTCCTACCTCTAAGAGAAAGTCTCATGGAAGAAAAATGCATGAAGAATTAGTGGTGTTGGATTGCATATTTATGCTAAGAGACCTATGTTCTCCCATTTGATGGTTGAGTAAGGCAAATATCGTTGGCTTATGTTTAATATCATAATTATATTGCAGTTTTTTGATCGAGTCAAATGCTAATCCAGTGTGTTGATTAAAAGAGGAAGAGGCAATATAGGTTTCCTTTAATTTCACATATCTGATAGGTGATGGTTCACATCACATCACGACATCGATGGACAAAATGGTTTTGAAAGACAACAAAGGGTGGCAAGGTTTTTTACGATGGACAAAATGGTTTTGAAAGACAACAAAGGTGGCAAGGTTTTTTTTTAAAACCTGTGAATGGATTGGCAGGTTTTCAACAAAAGCTATCCCTAAGATATGCCTTCGGCATAAATATATTATATATGATATAATATATCATACCTTTTCCATATATTATATACTATATGATATTATATATAATATATAATATATGATATAATATATAATATATTAAATATAATATCATATATAACATATGATATATAATATAATATATTACGTGGAAAACATATGATATATAATATAATATATTATACGTGGAAAACATATGATATATAATATAAGATATTATATGTGGAAAACATATGATATATTATATCATATATAATATATTTATGTCGAAGGCATATCTTAGGGATAACTTTTGTTAAAACCTATCAACCCATTAAAAAGTTTTGAAAAACAACCATCCTTGTCACCTATGTCGTCCTTCAAAATCATTCTTGTAACATGTGTCTATGATATATTATATTATATAAATGTGATATAATATATGATGTAATATATATATATATATATATCATAAGTGGATCATATGATGATATATGTGTTTTATAATTATATATATTTTAAAATTTTAAATAGAAATATTTTTTATTATATATTTGGTTTTTATATAATGTTTTAATTGTATATTACTATATGGATTTATATTCTAAATAATAATATATTATATAATTAATAATTTATAAATTTATATTTATATTTTATTTCAAGTTATTCAAGGACAAAAAAAAACACATGCATTAGTTGTTTAATGACAATGGATTTTTTTGAAAAGCTCAATTTTTTCTATAGTCACATCATTTCCTTTGTTAACTATGGTTACATGGATTGTAGTGCAAAAGGTGAGTTGTAAATACACCTCCGCCACAAAATGATAAACTCATAATATTTTATTATATCTCTTAGGAAGTCCTTTTTAGACCTCAAAATTCCCCTAATGCAAAATGGAGCACTGAGTGAAAAGTTATGGTTTTGCTAGGAATTTCTTTTTTTTTAGAGAACATGGTGTTTTCACTGATCATTAATCATGTTAGGGTTAGGGTTCTATCATTTTATGGATTTTTTTAGTAGGTTTCTTTTGCATTATTAAAAAAAATTAGTTTCCACCTTTTTTTTATGGTCTTTTGTGAATGAGTGCAACAATCACATCCCTTTCCAGAGATTAGCAACCACCATTGTAGCCATTTTGTATTATGATGTATATTGTATTGTTTTTCACTATTTGATCATTCATTGAATTTGATTTTCATAGTAACAATCTATTTTCAAAACTGTATTTGTGTTTTATCCACAATATTTCATTTGTTTCTCAAACCAATCTTGATCGTATGTTCATTCAATTCTTCCAAAGCATATATTGCATATATTGAATAGTGTAATTCCATGTGAGATTCTTGATGAATCAATGTTTACAATTGAGTTCTATTTCATTTGTTTCTCAAGTGTAATTCCATGTGAGATTCTTTCTCAATTGAGTTCTATTTCATTTCTTTCTCAAACCAATCTTGATCATATGTTCATTTAGTTCTTCCGAAGCATATATTGAATAATGTAATTCCATGTGAGATTCTTCATGAATCAATTTTTACAATTGAGTTTTATTTGCATATGCATATAATTATGTGAAAATTTTAACACCATGCATATAATTATGTGAAAACTTTAGCACCATGCAGAATCCTAATGATTTATAGTTCGAAATGAGTACAAAGCATATATTAAATAGTGTAATTCCATGTGACATGCTTCATGAATCAATGTTTTCAATTGAGTTCCATCTACATATTCATATAATTATGGAAAACCTTTATAACCATGAAAAATCCTAATGATTTCTACTTCGAAATGGGTCGAATCATGAATGAGAAAGTTCGAACCATCACTCATGAGAAAGTTCGAATAATGAATGATTTCAACCCTATGTTTCAATATTACACCTATTTTCAAGTAAATCGTTAATATGCATGGTGGCCAATATTTATCTATAAATATTATTATTTTAGTAAAGAAAAACTTTAAGCACCAAACAGTTTCCTAATTTTTGTTTCCTTGAAATTGTAGAAATCGTTAATGAGCATGTTGGAACCATAGATGACCTAGATTTTCCATTCATGATTAGTTTTGGATAGAAAATAATGCAAGGACGTATTTAGGGGCTTAATGTTTACCTTTTAGCTAATACATCATGCCATATGAAAAAAAGAAGTAAAATGGAGGACACTTGGCTTCATAATGCTTCGAGGAATGAAATCAAATTGACCCATTTTTAGTAAATTATTTCGTTGGAAAGAAGGAATATGATGGTTTTGACTACATGTTAATTCCTTACTCTCTTGTGCATAACTAATTATTTTTTCTGCATATGGAAAAAGGGCATGCCTAGCCACCATAATATGCGAGATGGATCTTTGAATATCTAAGAGGGATATTTGAAGGTTAAGGTAGAAATTTACATTGTTTTCTTCTTTATTTCTTGGAAAGAAAGAATATGATGGTTTTGACTACATGTTGATTCCTTACTCTCTTGTGCATAACTAATTAATTTTTCTCCATATGGAAAAAGGGCATGCCTATCCACCCTAATATGCGAGATGGATCTTTGAATATCTAGGAGGGATATTTGAAGGTTAAGGTAGAAATTTACATTGTTTTCTTCTTTATTTGTTGGGTTAGCGTGTACAGAGGGACATGACTCCTCTCCAGAAATTTGAAATAGACAGTGAATATGAGATATTCATCAATACCACATAACAAGATGTGTTTGTGTATAGTAATCCCCAGCCTCTTAGGTTCCTTAGGCTCAACCATAGGTGTACTTTTTGTTTTGGCTTTGGCTTATCTATTTTAAGAGCCATATAAATAGTCATTCATGTCCCCCATTTTAACAAAGCACTTTAGTGAGGTTCTAAAATAATATAAGATACTTTGAGATGGACAAATCAATTGAATTCAATATGGCCTCAACCTTTTGTATAAAAAAAATTCATTGTGCATCTAAATCCTAACTTAGGCACATGGAAAAAATATTCAAAATTTCAGTAGAGTTGCTCTTGACATTGAAGGCCTTGTCTTTTGGTAACATCATAGAGGTGATGGGAGTATAGGTGGTCTCCCCTTATCCTCCTTGGGAGGACTCCTTTTTTTCGTGGAAAAGTCTCTCCTTCTCTCTTATACAAATATCTTATACAAATGGTGTGTCGTGAAACGTACACAAAACTATCAAATGATAAGAAATCCAATATACCAGTCAAATTGAGCAATGGGATGGTGAGTGAAATTGAGAGAAATGAGGATGCCTTAATTCTCTATTTATCAACATAAATTTTCACTATTTTTTTTTCTACTTGAATGCTTACCCAAATCCTTATTAAATAACTTGATAAGAAATCCAATATACCAGGCAAATTGAGCAATGGGATGGTGAGTGAATTTTGAGAGCAATGAGGATGCCTTAATTCTTGATTTACCAACATAAATTTTCACTATTTGTCTTTCTACTTATGCTTACTCAGATCCTTATTAAATAACTTCTCTCTAAGATTTTATCTAACCTATTTATAATGTGAATTCAAGTTTTCTAGGTTGCGGAGTGGCTCTCAAGTCAAATTTTCTTGAATTGAGGAGTCATTTATTTCAACTGGTGTGACATGAACTATAGGCGCCACCATGAATGCACTTGATTTATCCCGATCCAATTGGGTTCAAGATCAATTTCACCGCCACGTTGATAGTGTGTATTTATTTTCATTCAATCGCTCTATGTGTGCTATTAGCGAGAATATTGTCTTGGAAGGTTGCATTGAAGTGCACTAATGGCATGAATTTTCTTTTGGGAAATGATGTTGAGTCACTGAATATCACTTTCCATAATTTCTTGTTTTGATAAGTGAGATCTATTAATAGTGTGAGTATACATTTTGGTGTATTCAACTTGATGCAGACCCCCATTCTCTCCTAAGGGTTGTGCAACCTCGTGGTCTAGGATCGATCAAGATACTGAGTCTGATTGACTCTTTGGGTGTCTTCTAGACCCCTAACCCACGTACAAATGTCCTTTTCCCAAATGCACAGGTCATTTGAGATCTGTGGCTTCTCTCCTAAGCATTGTTCGAACCTTAATGCCAAACGAGCGCTAGCTCCTTTCTGCTAAGCCCTTTCTCCCTTGTGACCACTGGCGGTGACCACGCGCTTGAGTTAAAGGTGCATCATGGTTTCACGTTTCCTGACCCTCAAAGTGTTGCTACTTCCATTGACCCGATAGAAAAAATCGCAATGAACCAAGATCTATGGTCCAGATCTCCTCTTGATCAACGACTGCGATCAAGTCAGAGTTTCGTGTTTCGCGACTTTGGAGTTCCCTTGCCTTGATTCTCCTTATAGTCGAAATCGTGATGATCCAAGATCTACGGCTCATATCTTCCCTTGTTCAATGACTGCGATCAAATCGACATTTCACGCTTCGAGGCTTTGGAGTCTCCTTGCCTCCATCCTCCAGACAACCAAAATCGTGATGGAACTCGATCAACGGTCCAGGTTTCTCCTTCGATCTGACGATTGTGATGACCTCAAGACTTCATGTTTTGCGAAGTTGAAAGAATTTCACCTCCGATCCTCCAATCCCCAAAATGTTGATATTTCACCCTAGACAATCAATGGTCCAGATCTCTCCTGGATCCAACAACTAAGATCAAGTTGTGGATTCATGCTTTGTGAATTCTTATTGTTTTCCCTTTGAATCCTCCAAAGTGCAAGTCAAGGAAATGTTGGTCATTCACCATGCATCCCTCTTGATGGATGGTTCTGATTCTCTAGCGTTCAGATCGAACAACTGAGATATTTTCCCCCTTGTGCTTACGCTATCTTCAGAGTTATAATATCTTTTGGGTGTTCAAAGGTATCGAACATTTTCTCCTTCGACGAGTTTGATTTTTGGATCTCTTTAACACTTATGAAAAATGTTACCCCTCCTGAGCTTGGTTTTGTGAAAACTTTTATTTCCCGTGCCTTGCGTTTCAGGGATTTCAATGACTCAAATCCTCAGGATTTCTTGAAGAGAAACTCCTCTCACCCTCCTGGTGTTCTCCTTTTCTGTTCTTTGACTTCTATAAATTCCCTTCGACACTTAATTGAATATCAGATATGTGCACTCCTTGCACTAGATATTACGCAAGTTTTTGGGTTCTTGCAGATGATTGTGCACTCTTCCAACCAGTCTCTTTGCACTCCTTGCAAAGGGAAAGTTTCGAGTTATCTCTTTTGAGCTTCAAAACCAAAACAGATTCCATCAACACACTCCTTGCATTCTGTGTGCACACCTTGCACTACTTCCACAGAAGAGAAACAATTGAAGCTTATCCTAACATTCACAGTTCCATTTACTCAAAATGAGATTCATTCATTCATGAAAACACAATACAGAGAATTGCAAACAATGTTCACACCATGCATTGGATCAATTTTCCTCTATTCTATTCCAAAGTGAAAAATTGTTACAACTGTAAATGAACAACAAAAGCTACTGAAATATTCTCCTAACTTCTATTCCAGCCAACTACTGACTAGCCTCATTCGGGCGTTAAAAACCTCTATTTATAATAGAGGGCTCTTAGGGTTCCCCCTGGCTACTTGTCTACTCTAAAACTTGTCCTAACAACTATCTAGACCAGTCGCATCCCAGAGAAGGAGTGGAAACTCCCACTTCGCCTGCAATCATTCAAGCATGCCTCCAAATTTTCCCGGCCTGATTTCAAGCATGCCCCAAGGATTAATTCTGGCCTTGACTTAAGGAGGACTTCAAAATATCTTCCATGAATTCCAGCATTGAGTTCCCATACAGATTCCTTTTCGTTGATGGGTCTTTCTCTGTGTGCTTGTCAACGATGCTCCTGCATCATACTCCCCTTGAAAAAAATCATGGACTCTTTTCCATGAGATCCTCTAGTAACTTTCCATGCTTCTGGATAACAACTTCATTTTCCCAACTAGCATCTTCTATTGGGTGTCCCTTCCACTTGACCAGATATTCAAAATAGGTTTTCCTCCAGGTATTTTTATTGATCCTCCGATCCACAATCTTATCCATTTGTGACTTCTCTGCTACATGCATTTGTTTCTCCCACTGGATCTTCGCTTGATATTCTAACCCCTCTGTGTAATTTCTCCTTTAAGGCTACAGGTCTGAGACATTGAATATGGGCGATATGCCCACATCATTTGGAAGCTCAATATCATAGGAATTTGCATAAAATTTCCTCAAGATCTTACATGGCCCTATCTTCTTCATCTTTAACTTATTATGTGTTCACCTAGAGAACCTCTCTTTTTTGAGATGTGCCAAATCCTGATCTCCTACTTCAAATTGAATTTCTCTGCAATGTTGATCAGCTCTGTGTTTATACTCATGGTTAGAACTCTACAACTATTCTCTGATCTAGCTATGGAGCTTCTACATGTCTACAGCAAAATCTTCTGCTCCAATGCTTTTGATCTCACTTTATTCCAAGTCTTTGAACTCAGATACTCCCCTGGGTTGCATTCCATACAATATTTGGAATGGGATCTTTCCAATGCTCTTGTTTGGTGAGTCATTGTATGAAAATTCGTCTTGCAGAAAAATTTGATCCCACTAATTATGATGTTCAGTAACCACACTCCTCAATAATTTTCCCAAGCTTCTTTTTACCACCTCGGTTTTTCCATATGTCTAAGGACGATAAGATTAGCTGAAGGATAAATTTTTCCCCAACTTATTCCACAGTGTTGTCCAAAAGTGACCAACAAATTTTGTGTCTCTTTTCGAGACGATTTTTCTGGGTAGGCCGTGAAGTCTTACAACTTCCCTGAAAAACAGATTTGCAACATGCATTGCGTCACTGGTCTTCTGGCATGGGATAAAATGTGCAATCTTCAGAATATATCCACCACCAAAAATATGGAATCAAATCATCTTTCCGTCCAATCCCAATACGAAATCCATGTTTATTGCATCCCAAGGCCTTTCTGGTATTGGCAATGGTTGATACAATCTAGCGTTCTGTCTTTTTCCTTTTGCATGCTAGCCGATTCTACACATGTTCGTTTTATCACCTCTGTTCTCATACTTAGCCAATAGTATGAACTTTTAAACTGTGCAAACGTTTTATCATGGTCGAAATGTCCATCCAATCCTCCACTATGATTTTCCTTCAAAACATTATCCCTCATTGAGCATTTTGTTATGCACAACTGATTCCCTTTGAACAACAATCCCTCTTTAACCATGTACTCTATCCATTGGATTCTGTCTCTCAAAACAGGATCTTCACATGCTTCGTATGCTTCCTTGAAATTTGTATCATCACAATACATGTCCTTAAGGTGTTCAAACCACAAGGTCTTCACCTGGAATTCCTGCAGAATCAAACATATCCTTTTTAATGCATCAACAACCTTGTTAGCATTCCCAGTGATATGTTTTATAACAAAAGTAAAATTATGCATAAACTCAACCCATTTTGCATGCCTCTGATTCAATTTTTCCTACCTAGTTATTAATTGTAAAGATTGGTTATTGCTATACAAGACAAATTCTTATGGGACAAGATAATGCCTCCACTTCTTCAAGGCTTGAATTATGGCATAAAATGCCTTGTCATATGTGGAGTATTTTCCCTTGGTCTCATTCAAATTCTCATTGGAATAGACAACAACTCTATTATCCTGAATAAAACTGCTCCTATTGCAACTCCACTTGCATCACATCTTACTTGAAATATATTTTCAAAATTTGGTAAGACCATAATTGGTCATTCTGTTATTTTCTCCTTCAGTATATTGAAGCCCATTTCAACCTCCTATATCCATTTAAAATACTTGTGCTTCTTGTTCATTGTATTCATCATTGGCACACAAATTCCATTGAAGTCTCTGATGGACTTCCTATAGAAACTCGCTAATCCATGGAAGATCCTTAATTCAAACATACTCCTTGGTGATGACCATTCTTTGATTGCTTTCACCTTCTTTGGATCCATCTTCAGTTCATTTGAAGAGATCACAAAACATAAGTAAATGACTTGTGTCTTCATAAAAGAGGACTTCTTCAGATTTATCAATAGCTTCTCCTGCCATAGTCTCCTCATCACTAAGGTTAGGTTCCTCAAATGCTCTTATTTAGTCATGCTAAAGATTACTATATCATCCAAATATACAACCACAAACTTGCCAATGAAATCTTTCAGTTTCTCATTCATCAGCCTCATAAAAGTACTCGGGGCATTTTTTAAGCCAAATGGCATAACAAGCCACTCATAGAGACCTTCATTTGTCTTAAAGGCTATTTTCCACTTATCACCTTCTCTCATTCTGATCTGGTGATATCCACTTTTCAAATCTATTTTAGAAAATAAATTTTCTCCACTTAAACAATCCATTAAATCATCCATTCTTGGTAAAGGAAACCTATACCTGATGGTGATATTGTTATTGTCTCTTGAGTCTATACACATTCTCCATCCTCCATGTTTCTTTGGACTCAACATGGTTGGTACTACACATGGACTTAATATTTCCTTGACCAAACCCTTTTCTAACAATTCTTGGACTTGGTTCTTCACCTCCTCATTCTCTCGAGCTGTCAATCTGTATGCTGTTTTGTTTGGCAGAAATTCTCCTAGTATTAAGTCAATATGGTGACTGATACTTCTATTGGGTGGCAATGAGTTAGGCAACTCATCCACCATTATGTCAGAAAAATTATCCAACAATTCCTGAACTTCTTCAGACATATCCTCGATTGAAGTACTTGTAAGGATAACTCTAGGATTCCTTACCACAACAAACTGCATCTCATGTTCTTCCTTGACTTATTTTAGGAGTTCCTTCCCACTCATGAGAAATATGATTGTGATGGCCTCCTCTTTCACTCTCTTCTCCTCTATTGGATGCAACATGTCTGTCCTAACATTCTTCTCTAATGTGTATTTATTTTTTCTCCCATTGTGAATGACATTCCTATCAAAATACCATGGTATTCCCAACAAAATATGTCATACATCCACCATTATGTCAGAAAAATTACTCATCCACCATTATGTCAGAAAAATTATCCAACAATTCCTGAACTTCTTCAGACATATCCTCGATTGAAGTACTTGTAAGGATAACTCTAGGATTCCTTACCACAACAAACTGCATCTCATGTTCTTCCTTGACTTATTTTGGGGGTTTCTTCCACTCATGAAATATGATTGTGATGGCCTCCTCTTTCACCTTCTTCTCCTATATTAGGAGTTCCTTCCCACTCATGAGAAATATGATTGTGATGGCCTCCTCTTTCACTCTCTTCTCCTCTATTGGATGCAACATGTCTGTCCTAACATTCTTCTCTAATGTGTATTTATTTTTTCTCCCATTGTGAATGACATTCCTGTCAAACTACCATGGTATTCCCAAAAAAATATGTCATACATCCACCATTATGTCAGAAAAATTATCCAACAATTCCTGAACTTCTTCAGACATATCCTCGATTGAAGTACTTGTAAGGATAACTCTAGGATTCCTTACCACAACAAACTGCATCTCATGTTCTTCCTTGACTTATTTTAGGAGTTCCTTCCCACTCATGAGAAATATGATTGTGATGGCCTCCTCTTTCACTCTCTTCTCCTCTATTGGATGCAACATGTATGTCCTAACATTCTTCTCTAATGTGTATTTATTTTTTCTCCCATTGTGAATGACATTCCTGTCAAACTACCATGGTATTCCCAACAAAATATGTCATACATCCATGGGACCCATTGAAGAGTCTATGATAACTGATAACTCATATGTGATAACTCATCTTTGATAACTCATGGTATCGAAGAGTCTATACCTAGTACCTAACCAGTTGGACCTATCTCGATGATAGAGTCTATTGATGCGGATAAAGAGTCTATACAACACACCAAACCTAGACGTCTCGCCCACACATGGATCCTCCTGACACTTGCATCTTACACTTCCATAAAGAGAATTCTCCTATATATGATCATGAACACACTGAACCAATCCCAATGGCCACCATCCGAAGTCCTCCTGACACTCTATTACCAACACACAAGAACAATCCCTTTGGACAGCAAAGAAATAATTGACTTAACAATTAACTCTTCATTCATTCCATCGTTACGATTACCTTTACTCACACACACTAATGACACTATTTCTTAACTTTACTTTAGCGAAGACCCTTCCCCACCTTTAGGATTACATCACATATAATTTTATCTCTATATCCCCCTATCTTAAATTCAACCAAGCATTGTTTAGTAACCATTACCTGGTGTCCTTTTTGAAACCATGAGACTTTGTATAGATTCGGATGTGCAGTTGTCTCCAGCCCAAATTTCTCCATCATATCCATGGATATTAAGTTGTCAGTGCTCCCACTATTGATTATCACCTTGCATACTCTATCTTTAGTCTTGTAAGTTGTTTTGAAGAGACTGTTCCTCTGTATTGGCCTTTCAATTTCTTCCTATGGCTTTAAGAGAACTTTCCTCAACATCAGGGATCTTCCATCCTCCACTCCTTCTGCCTCAACATCTCTTATCTATGCTTTTTAAATGTGAGCTTCGCCTCCTCCTTCTTTATTTTTCTTGAGACATTCCCAGGACATGTGTCCTATCTTTTCACAGGCATAACATCTTACATCTTCTCCTCCTCTTCTTCATCTTCCTCTATAAGAATTTCTTCCACCACCTTGTCTTCCTTGAGAATTTTCTCCTCTTTTCGAGTGATTGTGTGGTTTCTCAGTCTCATCCTTAGACTTTTGTTCTTTGTCATGGATAAATCCCTTTCTTTTGTTTGGGACTGAGATTTTATCTCTCCCTCGCTAGAGTTTATTTCTAGCCAAGTTCTCCTCTACCTTTAGCGCAAACTGATAAGCATCCTCCACTGTTCTTACTGACATCATGTTGAGCTCATCCTGGATTTCATATCTCGGGCCATTTATATATATATAAACTTTCTCTTCATCTTTCTCTCTGTTTCCAATTCTGATATTCAACCTATAGAACTCCTCTCTGTACTCCTTAATTGTCATCCCTTTCTGTATTAGGTTCTACATTTTCCTAAACAGATTGATCTCATAATCCTTGGGTATGAACTTAGCCTTCATCTTGGCTACCATTCTATCCCAACTCTTTATCTTAGGTTTTCATTTTCTTCTTCTCTCATCCTATAGTTCATCCCACCACAGCGCTGCATGTCCTTTTAGTCTGGTGACAACATGTATCACCCTTATTTCCTCATCGACATCTTCATAATTGAAATACTTGTCCATGGATCTTATCCAATCCAATAACTCTTCAACATCTAAATTTCCTTCATACATTGGGACCTCCATATTGGTTCTTCCTCCCAATCTGGCAACTTCTCTTAGTAAGCGTTCCTCGGTAACATCCTCTCCTGCAACTACTTCTGCAACATTCTCACCCATTGCTTCTTCACTCTCTACATCACTGACGTATCCAGCATCAGGTGCTTGTCTTTGCGCTACCTCCATTGCCTCTAATCTTGCATGGAGTTCTCGCATCTCCCTTTCTACAAATCGATTGGCCAAAGGTGGTTCCACTCATCTCCTTGGTGGAATTGTGTTGATTGTCTATCACACACAAATTACAAATTCAAGTTCTTTTTCTCTTTCGCCTGAAATCTACAGACGAAAATTAGCTTTGATACCACTTGATGCAGACCCCCCTTCTCTACTAAGGGCTATGTGACCTCCCGGTCTAGGATCGATCAAGATACTTAGTCTAATTGACTCTCTGGGTCTCTGTTAGACCCCTAACCCACTTACATAGGTCCTTTCCCCAAATGTGTAGGTCATTTGAGATCCACAACTACTCTCCCAAGCGTTGTTCGAACCTCAATGCCAAACAGGCGCTAGCTCCTTTTTGCTAAGCCCTTTCTCCCTTGTGACCACTAGTGGTGACCACATGCTTGAGTGAAAGGCACATTGCAGTTTCACATTTCACGACCCTGGGAGTGCTTCTACTTCTGTTCAATTGAAAGCCGAAATTGCGATGACCTGAGATCTACGGTCCAGATCTCCCCTTGATCGATGACTGCGATCAAGTCGATGTTCGCATTTCGCGACTTTGGAGTTCCCTTGCCTCCATTCTCCCGATAGCCAAAATCGTGATGACCCAATATATACGTCTCAGATATTCCCTTGGTCAACGACTGCGATCAAATCAATGTTTCATGCTTCACGGCTTTGGACTCTCCTCGCCTCCATCCTCCCAAAATCACGATGGCACTAGATCAACAGTCCAGGTCTCTCCTTCGATTCGACGGTCGCGATGACTTCGGGACTTCACATTTGGTGAAGTCAAAAGAATTTTCACCTTTGATCCTCTAATCCCCAAAATGTTGATATTTCACCCTGGACAATCAATGGTCCAGATCTCTCCTGGATCCAACGACTCATATAAAGTCGTAGATTCAGGCTTCATGAATTCTTAGCGTTTTCCCTTTGAATCATCTAAAGCATGAGTCAATGAAATGCTGGTTGTTCTCCATGCATCCCTCCTGATGGATGGTTCCAATTCTATAACGTTCATAACGAATGGCTGAGATCTTTTCCCCCTTGCGCTTACGTTATCTTCAGAGATAGAAGATCTTCTGGGTGTTCAAAAGTCTCGAACCTTTTCTCCTTCGACGAGTCCCATTCTTGGATCTATTTAACACTTATGAAAAGTGTTACCCCTCCTGATCTTGGTCTAATGAAGAATTCGATTTCCCAGGCACTTCTTGTGTTTCATGGATTTCGTTAACTCGGATCCNCTGGCATTCTCTTTTTATGTTCTTCAACTTCTGTAAATTCCCTTCAACACTTAATCAAATCTCAGATCTATGCACTCCTTGTACCAGATCTTAGGCAAGGTTTTGGGTTCTTGCAGATGACTGTGCACTCTTTGTACCAGTCTGTTTGCACTCCTTGCAAAGGGAAAGTTTCGTGTTATCTCTTCTGGGCTTCGGAACAAAAACAAATTCCGTCAACGCACTCCTTACGTTCTATATGCACACCTTGCACTACTTCCATAGAAGAGAAACAATTGAAGCTTATCCTAACATTCACATTTCCATTTACTCAAATTGAGATTCATTCATTCCTTAAAACACAATACAGAGAATTGAAAACAATGTTCACACCATGCATTGGATCAATTTTCCTCTGTTCTATTCCAAAGTGAAAAATGTTTACAATTGTAAATGAACAAAAAAAAATATCGAAATATTCTCCTAACTTTCATTCCAGCCAACTACCGACTAGCTTCATTCAGGCGTACACAACCTCTATTTATCACACATGTATCTTAGGGTTCCCCCTGGCTACTTGTCTAGTCTAAAACTTGTCCTAACGACTATCTAGACCAGTCGCATTCGAGAGAATGAGTGGAAACTCCCACTTCACCTGCAATCGCTCATGCGTGCCACCAAATTTTCCTGTCTTAATTTCAAGTGTGCCCCAAAGATTAATTCCGACACTGAGTTAAGGCAGACTTCAAAATATCTTCCATGACTTCCACCGTTGAGCTCCTGTATAGATTCCTTGTCATTGATGGGTCTTTCTCTGCATGCTTTCCAGCGATGCTTCTGCATCACAACTGATGAATTCTCCGATGATCACCTATATTACTTGGTGAGCGGTTTTTAGGTGATAAAAGAGGCCTCAAATCCTTACCATCACTATTTTTCATGAAAAACAATAATTTCATCCCATCAATGACCAATCTAATATATATATATGATAAAGGTGTCCTAGGGATCATGAGAAATGGCTAATCACATGGTGGCATGTGACATGGGCCCATAATGATAAATAGTTAATAATTTGGTCAACCAAGTCTTCCTGCCAACTAAAATATGCATCTTATCCTTCATCATGCCATTGATTTCGTTTACATAGACTCAAATACACACTTGATTGCGGTGGGAAGCAATGAAGGCATAGACTCCAATACACACTTAATTGGACTTCATGTTTCCAATGTAGGTTACGAGGGGAATGGTTTAGAAAACTTGAATATACATACTACATAAGAATAACCTTGATCATAAATAGTTTCTTTATAGATTTGTGATGGTTTGTGATGTCAATTCCATTTGGTATCAATTCATTTCAACGTTGAGAAGTTTTGGGTGAGATAATTGAATCCTACAATCTTTTTATTATTTCAACTAACGTGTTATGTCATTCCCATTTAGTACAAATTCATTCAAGAATTTAGAGACTATGGGTGAAATAATTGAACTCTACAATCCTTTTATTGCATCAATTCAAATGACGTTGAGATGTTCACTATGAAAACGATTGATACTCATTCATCAAAGCATAAGAGTTTCACTAAATATTCAAGTTTGCGAGGGTTTATTGCAATTCTTTCAGCATATTACGTGTAGAATGCATTTTATGTGTTGGTAAATATTTACCATCCATGGATTTTGCATGTTAATAGTCGAGTCGAAGGCAGATACTATAACATTCAATTCATCTTGACCATGAATTAGTTAGCCTTTGAATATAAATAGTTTCTTGTTATTGAACCTTGTACATAGGCCAAACTAAATAATTTTTTTTATAGTATCTAATATTTAAATTGATTTTATAAAACATCATATTGGATAACAAGTTGGAAGTCTTATTGTTGAGCTCACAATGAAATTAAATAACTTAATTTTTTAAGTTTGGCTAACAATTTCAAAGTCCTATGGCTGAGCTCTGGCACAATGCAATTTTTTCATTCTTAGATAACCTAAGTTTTAAGTTTGGCACCTTCTATTTTGTTAGTGCCAGTGCATTAACACTTATTCTTTGTTAGTTTACCACCTTGAAGAAAATTTCAATGCACTAACATGCATAGCTCCATAGCTCCAACTAAAAACAACTGTACTACCACTTCCTTGTGGACCATAGATCTTCTCACGAATCATACATGGTAGGAATTTGTCAATCTTTCTCATATTTCATCTCATTATGAGTTATAAACCCTATTTTCATCTCTCACCTACAACCACATCTGTCACTTGCAAATTATGACCAACTTACTTCCTCTTTATTCACCAGCTTTGCATACTCTATCCTTTGCAAACCACCTTTTTAAACTCTGACCAACTTTGAAAGACACCATTGTTTAAGTTGGATAATGCATATGCACTTCAAAAGATATGCAATCTCTCCAAATCCTAGTGAATAGTTGTTCCCAACCCACTGACCAGTTAGTGAAGATGTAATAGCTATCTCCCCAATCCTAGCTAACACTCTGTAATTTTTTTTGTAAATGTAACTATAAATGTTGTTACAAGGTCGTTCAAAACAAATATAGTGTAATTGTCTGATTTTATTCATATCTTGTAAGGTTTCCAAGAAAATCCTTGCATTTCTAATAAGGATATTCTCTACCCTTACAAAGTTCTCATGGGATAATAAGTTTAACAAGTTTTCCAAAAGAAACAAACATGATTATACCATCTTACTTAGGAAGTCAATTATACATTCATATTTTTTATTTAACCATGAAAAAAAATATTTACATCAACACATTAAGTTAAAAACACGGATATGTTCAGTAAATTTCAACAATCAACTGACTAAAAGAGGACGTCTTTCATCCCAACCTTACACTATGTTACAGAGTTCCTTCCTACAACATTCCATCCTTGTGTCGGACCATATACAAAAATGGGGTTGATACAATTGGTTGTCATATTTAGAATGATGCGGGAAGGTTACTCTCATTCCTCCACTAGAAACAACAAAATTTTCCCTCTTCACATTGAGCTTAGGACTTCCACATGTTTATTGGGTACCCTTCCCACTACACTTCTTGTGCACAAGGAGTCCCTTCTCTACTAAACAGTCCCTCGATGACCTCCCTTACTAGTGTGGTTTATTTCCAACAATTACCAAGCTACAATCCTCTATAGCTCTAGTTTAGATATTGGTCTTCTTTGTCCAGATTGATCATCAATATTTTAGAAAAACTTTCTATTTTCCTCAAGAACAACTTTCCAATTCTTTCTTTTCCTCAAATATATGGAACTAAACACCTAAGTTCATCGCACCATTTGTATGTGAGTTTGCAACTCACTAACTCTTCCAAGATTTTTGTTGCTTGTTCTCTATTGTGCACTATTACTCCTTTGTTTCTTCTCCTTTGCACATCTACTTCCTTATCACATGTATGTTCTTTGTGTGTGTAAATGGAATGCTTGTCTTCTCTTCTCCTTGGTGATGTTTTTCCACCTTTTATCTCTTCCTCCTCCAATCCTTGGGATTCCCGTGACTTCTGTCAGAAGAAACCTCCAGTCAAGGATCCAAATTTTTGAAGGAGAAATCTAGGGATGTACTTCTTCTAGGTTTTTTCATTGACCCTTGCCTCTTCAAGAGATCAGATCTATCAACAGTATTAAATTATTCAACAACCAATATTGCCCCTTAATAATTTCTCATGTGGTTCCATGTAGTTTCATGTACGATGGTAGGTGTGCATTTATGTTTGCAAGTGTATGCAAGCTTGCTAAGCAAGCTTCATGTTTTCCTCATTGAAACTTCTCAGTTTCCACCTAATAAGTTGTACCACCTCACCATCCATATTACTTCATAAAATGTTCCTCATCATTCCCACTTGTGTTATCATGGCCAATACTTAAGAATTTTCCCTCTCAATCAGTTGTCTGATGTTTTATATTAATCAAAACATGAATACATGATTCATAATTGTATTATATGAAGCATTAGCATAATTACAGTCATGGGGTAAAAATAAGGTGTTACATTCCCCTACCCCTTAAATAAACACCATCCTCGGTGTTTAAAACACCATATATACACAGTTATACAGAAAATAAAAATGGGTATGCCAATCTCATGGCATCCTCTAGCTCCCAAGTAGTCTCATCTGCTTCAAAGTGCCTCCATTTTACCTTGACTTGCATGATGGCTTAGTTTTGGAGTATTGTTTCTCTCTTGTATAGAATGAATTGAGGTTCGGGATGGAATTCTCCCTCTAGTTCTACATGTATCACAATCCAATCAATAACATGATTAGAATCATGAAAATATATTTTTCAATAAGGACACATGGAACACATTATGTTATTTAACAGAAGGTGGTAAGGTAAGTCATGCTATTGGTCCCATTCTTTCCAGAACTTCAAATGATCCACAATATTAGGGTTCTATTTTAACACAAGTCCCCATCCTTAGGTAACTTCTTTTGGGATTCACTCTGAGATACACATTATCTCCCACCTTGAACTCTTTATGAGTTCTATTGTTGTTATCTTGGGATTTTTTCAAATTCTTCTTTATCTTTTCCTATCCTAAGATTTTTTCAAATTCTTCCTTATATTTATCATTGCTTGTTCCATTTCTTTTAATAATGTTAAAATATTATCATCGAATAGGTACTTGAACATAGGCTCTATGTATATCATGTGGAAGTCATCCTTGTAATCTATCCTAAACTTTAGGAAGTTAACTTTATGAGTCATTAATTAAAGTGAATTACCTTTTAATTAATTAAGTTAAATTCCTAAGTTTGATGGAATTAGTAACATAAATGAGTTTATTAAGTCATAAATGTCAGATATAAAGTGAATGGGAGATTAGATCTTAGTCATTGATCACATCGGAGAAGATATAGGGTTTTGGACTTATGGTTAACTCAATCTAATAAAATATATCCTAAGTGAGAGAAGGACACAAAATGATGGCACACAAAGAGTGAGTAAGAACTCAGGTGTGTAGGGGAAGGAGCTGAAGAAAGGGTGCAACAGGAAGAAAGGAAGACATAATCCAAGTGGGCTAGGCTATTTGCTGCAGCATTTGTATTTCCTTAGAAGGGTCGTTATCCTAGGACAAGTGCCCTCATTTTATTTAATAAAATAATCACATATATGGTTTTCCCACAAGGGTTTTTCCATGGGTTGTTTACTCGAATATCTTGTCTGCAATGTCTTATGGTTTCTATTTTATTCTTCTATTAATGTTTCATTGATAACCTAGATGTGCAGTTAATAAATAAAATGATTTTGTTTCGAGTTAATTGTCAGGCGCTAGGTTCAGGTAAAATCAACATGATATCATAGCTTGGACTCTGAAGAAGGGAACAAGGAACACGAGAATGATATTGGAAGAGAAACAAAAAAATGTATTCAGGTTTGCGGGTAAAGATAAAATCAAAATAGAAAAAAAAAGAGAGACATATTACAACAGCATGGTACGGTTTTCATACAACTGTGCAATCCATAAAATGTGAAGATTTGTTGCTATAGTGGTACAATGACTACTTACTGAGATCATGAGCATAGTCCATGTGGAGGCTAGGATGCAGATCAGATTGTGAGTTGTCAGCAGAGGTCAAACTGAACCATTGATAGTGGAGAAGATCATGTGAGAAAAGTGAATATGTGGATGGAGGCTGAAGGCATGGGTTGTTGTTGTAACATCCTGCTATGGTGCACTAAGAAAAATTATTCTTTGAGGACACTTGCTCGCAAGTGATCTGGATTATTATGCCATTAAGACATTTGACTTTGATATTTATGCATTATGGGTAGATGACATGTTGTTTTACTGCATTGACATAGACAGGTGCTATTGACTCGGTTTTACTGAGTGTGTAGGGTTTTTGACCTTGAGGATGCAGAGGCATCGATGGAACCCCTTGGACTTTGGATCGAGTCATGGAGTGTGTTATTGGGGTTTGATTTTCTTACTGTGATATTAGTACATCTGATTACATGATACGATGTGGATATGTTCTGACATGATTTGTTGATGATGCAGGTTGATGATAGCTTGCCGAACAAACTCACATATGGAGTAAAGGGGCCACACATGAATACCAGAGAGGTTGAGGGAGAGGTGTGGACAATAGCCCTGCCAAAGCCTACTAGCACTCCCTCCATGGCTCGAACTGTAGGTTAACAATTACATAGTTCGAGAGGACTTACGATGCCAGGAGGGCAGACTGCGATAGTTTCTCATGATGATTCTAAGGGGCGTGCAATAATGTGGGGGCCTTATTCGTTAGAATCCCTTAGTCTCCCACAATTTCACCTGGCAGAGTATTGACTCTAGGGGTTATTTATGTCTACCAATCAGTCAAGAGGCGAGTGGCACCCTTGGAGCAGGTAGTGCGTCCTGAAGGGCATGTCGTGCAAAGAAACAAAAGAGGCAAGTGGCACCCTTGGAGAACATAGTGCATCCTGAAGGGCACGTCGCGTTGATGATGATAAAGGAATGAACCTATATGGCCCTAAGACAATTAACACATTAATAAATTTAAAACAACTCCCCTAATTAAATGTCGCCCAGTCCAAAATCTATGTTCTAAGTCTGAAACTTCGCTAGGGGTAAAATTTTGTCTACCCTTAAGAAAATATCTCTATAAAAATAAAATATTAAAGTTTAAAATAAAAACCACTTAAGTAATAATTGTGGTCTTCATAAATTTTGGGTAAAATGAAGAGAGTAAGAACTTAATAAAATCTGTGGATATAAAAGGTAAAGAAGAAATTAATTATTTAACTTGTGAAAGTGAAAAAAAAGATATTAAATTAATAATAAAAGGAAAAGAGGTTAAATTGCACAACTGTCATTTTCCACTCTATTAGAAAGGGGAAAGAGGGAAATTATAAAATCTAGGAAACTAGGGAAAGAAGGTAAAATAAAAAGATGGGGAACTTATGGTAAAAAGCGGGAGGTCAACTTAGTAAAGAATCTGCAATTAAGAACCTTCTAAATTGAACTAAATTAGCAACTTCATTTTAGGGAAAGTCTTTAAAACCTATAAGGGAATCGACACCTAGGAGTAAATTTAGGAGTAACTCTAGGTGGGTGAGGGAAATAAAAAAATTTAATAAATTAAATAAAATAATTATTGGACGAATGTGGGGGATGAATGACACTTGTACGAAGGAGAAATTTTAGAAGATTTTTAATTTAAAACTTAAATTAATGAGATTTAGGGAAAGATTGGAAGTTATAAAACTCTATAAAAGAGAGGAAGGAGGAGGAAGAAGGGGATCGACTATTAGCATAATGTTACGCTGCTGGATTAGTGACTTGACTAATTTACTCGTGAGAGTTTGGATTTCTTAGCTCGAATAGGAGTGGTAGCTCGGCCTTGCGAGGCGAGCTGGGAGCTAGACGTACCATCTAGATAGTGTGTGGCCCCTTTGCGGCTTGGGGGGCTAAGGGCGAAGTAGAGTGCCCCTACCATTGGCTGGGAGGTACAGGTGTAGTCTCGGCGGTAGGCGAGCGGGAGAGGCATGGAGCATGCAGACGTCATTTGAGGCGGGCGATAAGGCAACAATACGCTCGTTATTTTGTAGAGTAGAATGCATTAGGAACTTATGCTTGATCTGTATGTTGATTGTAAATGGATTAATTCTGCCTTGAGATTTTTCCCATTCGATTGATTACCTAAAATTATTGTGGTCAACGATTTTGTATTTTAAATGACAAATTATATTTTATATTTCAAATGGTGTTCTGAATTTATTTGTAGATATTTCAATCGTGAATCTAGATGTTATAATGCAATCATGATTTTATATTTATATTTCCAAGGCAATTTATTCTCTGGTATGTCGACGATTATACATATTCTGGCTTCTTGCAATGATTTAATGAACTATATCTGGCCCACCCTTTATGTAAATTGTTACCCAAGAAAACTCCTTCCTGGCATTACGTTTTTGTAATTGATTATTGTGAATTCATTTCTAGAATTCTGTTTGGGTAAGTGGTTATTGAAATTTTGATTTTGGTAATTTTGTTCTGCTTGCTCTTGGTTAATGGAAGTAAACCCGACACCTTGTTTCCCTGGCATGCATCTCCTTTCCCTTCTGCAAGGTTTTACTTCACTCCAAAGATGAAAAATATTTCCAGAAAAACCGAAACAGTCCAACCCTCGATTTTAGTTTCAACCCCACATTCTTGATAGATTGACCACTCAACCTGTCGATTAAATGTTTTTACATGAGTAGAAGTTGCTACTTCCAGTTTTGATCAGGGGCTGTGATTGCCTTAAAAATACCTCTCGGTGATAATCATTTTAACAGCAGTAAACCTATGTCTGCGGTCGAGATTTGAATGACAATTGAGCCTCACCTTACAATAGATTGTTCTGACTTGAGACTCGTGACAAATACAAAGGATCCCGGATACTGGACACGCAAGGAGTTTCTAGGTTGGTGAAATTTCCCATGCATGCAGTAATGGAGGGCCGCGTTTGCCTGCATGTTCAGAGAGCTCTGACAGGCCTGCCAATTTGCAGTTCCTTTAGATATGTGTTGGGTTATGATATATAACCGACTGATATATACGTTAGATATATGTTTAACTGACTAAGATTTAACCAAGCCTTTAGATATATGTTAGATACGATAGATATATTTTATGGCAGCAACTGAATGGCTTTGTGCTAGACCACATGCTAGGAACAGATTGTTTTTAGTTTTATATTCTCCATGTTTTATTTGATCTTGAAGTCTTTCCTTTCTATGTTCTATCATTAATAATTTTATTCTACAAGCTGCAGATGTCATCTAATGCTTTCTTATACCTAGAACATGCATTCAGGTGTATTGTTTATTAATAATTCATTCGCAGAAAAGAAAAACTGTTGGAGCATTTAAGATCAAAGAAAATAGTGATCTGCATGCTAGATCCCTAGTATAGATTTAAATACCAAAAGAAAATGTGGGAAGCCATAGAGTACTATTCCTTCAAATATGGAACAATATTACGAGTTTTGTAATGGATCATATGGTTATAAGGGTTGACTAGAAGAAGAATAAAAATAAATAAGTATATTTGTCAAATACAATTAAAAACATAAATTATTATTTGGATGAAGTAAATGCTTGGCACACTATGTCAAAAATACAGTTTATTTAAAAAAAACAAAAAAAACAAAAAGGACACAGAATAAGTATAAGAGTACAGAATATGTATATTCACAATAAGAATATACATTGGTTAAAATGCTAATGGAAAGACTAAGGGAACTAATTGTGAAACAATTCCAGCATTACGATTTTAGTTGTACTATGGTATGGAAGCTATTCTAGCACTTCAGAAGCTCATTCAAGCACTTCAGCTAGACAACCTGTTGGCCATCTATTGTTAGTAATGTTTGACTATCACTTTACACTCTTTTAATTTAAATGATTGACATAATTGGTCATAGCTAAGTTAGTGATTAAATTCGACTTGCCAAAACAGAATGCAACCAATTACTTAAAGGTTTTTGCTAGGGAAAACATGTGTGGTTAAGTGATTAATTATGATGGTACATTTTTTTTAGTAAAGTCAACTGTTTGGATTAATATGAACTTCTTATATCTAATAATGATTTAGTGTACAGAGGGGATGCTCTGGAATGCTTATGCATGTGGGTATATTATCAATTATTCACATTTAAACCCTTAACCTCGAACTATCCTTAAGGCTTGTCTCCTTAAGTGCTTTGTTATACTAACAAATTGGGAAGGTAAAGACATATAGGTGTCATTCTTGATGAGTTAACAAGTGACCCTTATATTTTTATGTTGGGATATTGGATAATCCTTCTTTATTCGTGAGCATTAATTTATCTACATTGATTGTAGCATATGATTAAAAATTGTAATTGACACATCTTTAATTAAATGTTATTTAATGGAATTACACTAGATATAATGACATTTAGTAAATATAGAATTGATACATACAAGACACTTCTTTACTTGTAGTGTTAATTGAGATTTCATCATGATAAATTAAATGGTTCTAAAATGTTGGTATTAGGACTACAAGTATAATAATCTAGAATGATTAAATTCTTCCACTCTCATTGTAAACTTGATTACTCTGTGTTAAGATCGATGATCGTAGACTCTGTTGATTTAGCTAGATGCATGATTGATTGTGATTGGTTGGTAAGTCAGATTTCTTGCGCCTTGTAGATAGAATGGTTGATTAAATTGTGTTTGAATGCGCTAATCAAAATTGATGATGATGGATTAATTTCGAGCTATATTATTACTGCATAGTTAATTAGAGTTAATGTATGATGGTTAACAGTAAAGAGTACTCTCACCCTTGGTTAATTGATTTTAGGTTGATAGAATGAATCTTAGTTGATCATTGATGTTGGTGGATTTAACATTTTTAGTTTCGGTCTTGATTGTGATAGGGGATGTAGACACCTCCATGTTCCTCAAAACAATCGCCAGCCCTGATACCTTAAATGGTTAAAATTGATGGGAACCTAGGTTTGAGCGTTGCTTATGTGTCTTGTTGGTCCTAACCATTGTAGGGTAAGACGGGCAGGTAGTCAGTCTTATTTATTTGTCGATTGATTGTGGTTCATTGCATGCAGATACTTGATGTGTGTCTTAGGTCGTCATGTTGTGTTCGTCGTTGTATGCATCTTGTTCGTCATCAGGTGGAGACGTAGAGTTGAATGTGTTTATTACCCTTGTACACACGTGCACACACACACAAAAAAAGAAAAAAAAAAAGAAAAAAAAAATTACTAGTTAAGAGGTCCATCGTTGTAACGAGGAGGTTTGTTACATATAGTATCAGAGCAGGTTCAACCTGCGACTTTGGATCGCTACGGATTTTGTTGACATGATTTGATTATACGGTTTCTAATCGAGTTCATTGTGTGCATGTAGGTAATCATGGTTAGAGGATGCCGCAAAGGCAAACGACGAGGTGCAACGCCCCCAGTAGCATTCACGCCAGAGGGGTCTAACCCCCAGGAAGACAAGCAGGTTATTGGATAGGAGCAAATAGCAGTTGGTGATGTAGTCGAAATGATGAGATATTTTTAGCGCATGTCCGAGGCACTGATCAGCCGCTTGGACAGAGATGAGGCTAGAGCGTCAGCACTCGCTGAGGTCCCACCGCGTGCTCGGTCGGTACTGGTAGCATTCACTGTGAACTCGAGAAGGTCAAATTTCCCAAGTTCTTTGGTGCCCCAGACGACGCAGTCATTGAGGCATGGTTGGAGAAGAAGGTGATGTGCTTCACACTTCGCGATTATACCTCCAACATGAAGGTATGCATGACGATCTTTCAACTGAAGGGGAGCGCTCTTCTATGGTGGAAGACGCTCCTACCGCAGTTGAACATGGTTGTCGAAGACGTGTCATGGGAACTGTTTGAGGAATGGTTCCGAGAGAGGTACCTTTCAGAGGAATTCATTGAGCGTTAGCTCAATGAGTTCAACGCCCTACGATAGGGATGTCATACGGTGCTCGAATACGAGGCCCATTTTATGGAGCTGCTCCAGTATGCTACACACCTTAACATGGAGAAATTTAAGGTCAACAGGCTCGTGTTCGGCCTTAATGGAAGCGTACGTGAAAAGGTTAGGATTTTGATACCCCAAACCTTGCACAATGCCGTCCAGAAGGCCCTCATAGTAGAGGAGGAGCTTATCAGTGGGGGTCAGACCAGGACTCCAGTGAGACCAGCAGGGTAGGTTTCATCTGGAACCCAGCTACAACAGACACTAGCGAGAAATACGCTGGGATATTGTGGCTTCCAAAGGGGATCCACTTTCACTACACCCCAACGACCGATGCCTCAACAACGAGCACCTTACCGGGGACCACATCATTAGTAGCAGCGTTGCCTGCAGCAGCAACAGTTTAGGCCTGTTCAACAGAACAGACTAGGGTTCTAGGCCAGTGGGCTGTCATTTTCTACTTCGTGTGCCAAGACTATTGGGCTGAAGAAGGGGTGTTGGACGTGTGGGGAGCCACACTACTAGCACAACTATCCTATGGAGAGAACCATAGCGTTCGGATCAGCCAGACCCACTATCATGGGAGACATGGGCAAGGCCCATCAGATTCATGCAGTGGTGAATAATTACCAGGCAGATCATCAGTCGACTGTGCTCAAGATGACAGGTACCATTGCTGATCAGACCCTTAGTATTTTGATAGATCCTGGTGCTACCAAGAGTTTCATTTCTGGTGCAGTGCTAAAAAGGATTAATGTAAAGGAAGTCAAACATGATGAGTTTAGCTTCGTAGAGATGGCCTTAGGAGCCAAACAGAAGGTTGGAGGAAAGGTTACGGGCTGTTCCCTTAACCTGGGAAAGTTTGTCACAAGGGCCAACCTATACATCATGATCCTGGGATGTTATGATGTTGTGATTTGTATGGACTGGTTGGAATCGCATGAGGTGATACTCAACTGTAAGAAAAAATTGTTGAGCTTGGTCGATGATGAGGGATAGAGGTGTGTGATTGTAGGCCAGAATCGGGGAGTTTCCCTAAGGTTCATCTCTTCCTTACAACTACAGAAGAGTATGTGCAAGGGGTGCAAGCTTTATGCGATCCTTGCATTAAACGAGAAGGGAGTAACGGAAGGTCTAGAACACCTTCTGGTGGTGAAGGAGTTTGCGGATGTATTTCTGGAGGGGATACCTAGGATTCCACCGGAGAGGGATTTGGAGTTTACCATAGACCTAAAACCAGGGACTGAAACGATAGCAAGAACGCCTTATCAGATGTCGACCCTGGAGTTACAAGAGTTAAAAATGCAACTGAAGGAGTTGTTGGACCTGGGACTGATATGTCCTAGCGTGTCACCGTGGGGTGCACCTTTTATTTTCATATGAAAGAAGGAAGGATCGTGGAGGCTTTGCATTGACTACCGTCAACTGAACAAGGCCACGATCAAGAATCAATATCCCTTGCTGAGAATTGATGATCTATTCGATCAAATGAAGGGTGCGATGGTGTTCTCCAAGATCGATTTGCGATCAAGGTATCACCAGTTGCGTATCAAGGAGGATGAAATCCCTAAGACCGCCTTTAAGACAAGGTTTGGAAATTACGAGTTTACTATTTTACTGTTTGGACTAACAAATGCCCCATGGGTATTTATGAGTTTGATGAACGGGGTGTTTCGCGAGTACTTGGACAAGTTCGTCCAAGTGTTCATTGACGATATTTTGATTTACTCTCGTAGGATGGAGGAGCATGACGAGCACTTGCTCTTGGTACTATAGTGTTTGCGAGAGCACAAATTGTATGGGAAATTGTCCAAATGCTCTTTTTATCAATCGGGGATTCACTACTTAGGGCATGTCATCTCAAGCGAAGCCATCTCCATGGATCCAGCCAAGGTTGAGGCTATTATGGAATGGTCTGTATCGATGAATGTCACGGAAGTGCATAGATTTATGGGTTTAGCTGGATACTATCGATGGTTTGTTAAGGGATTTTCGAAGATAGCAAATCTGATCACGGAATTGCAGAAGAAAAACAAGAAGTTTGTTTGGATCGAGAAATGCGTGGAAGCATTTCGGAGGATTAAGGAGTTGTTAACAACAACGTCGATACTAAAGGTCCCTGACATGGATGCGAACTTCTTGGTATGGACTGACGCATCCAAGGAAGGTTTAGGCGGAGTCTTGATGCAAGACGAACGAGTGATTTCTTACATTTGGAGGAAACTGAGAAGGCATGATTAGAACTACGCGACGCACGATTTGGAGTTATTATCCATCGTATATTCCTTGAAGGTTTTGAGACACTACCTTGTTGGACGAGAATTTGAACTAAAGACTGATCATTGTGGACTACAACACATTTTTACTCAAAGTGACCTGAATGCACGACAACGACGTTGGTCATAATTGCTTAGCGAGTACGACTTTGAGATTACTTACATAAAGGGAATAGTGAACCGAGTGGTGGATGCTTTGAGTCGGAGGCCATGCATATTTTTGGTGTTGCCTCTTCAGACGAATCTACATGATAAGATTCTAACTTTACAGTGTGAATATGATTGGTACAAAGAGGTCGAGGGTTTTATCGGACAAAACAAAATGATGGTACCACGATATGAGGGATTTTCTTTTGATAGCGATGGATTATTGAGGTTTAAAAGTCGGATTTACGTACCACCAAACGACGAGTTGAGGATGTTGATTTTGAGCAAGGCACATAGAGAAGTTTACATGGATCACCCGAGAATCACGAAGATGAGGGAAGATCTTAAACCCTTATTCTTTTGGAGGGGAATGAAGGCCGACATAGTTAACTATGTGTCCAGATGTCTGGAGTGTCAGTAGGTAAAGGCTGAACATAGACACCCAAATGGATTACTACAACCACATACCATTCTCGAATTGAAATGGGAGGTTATTTCGATGGATTTTATTGTTGGATTTCCACTGACGGCAAGGAGACATGACTCAATTTTTGTAGTAGTATACACTCTGACGAAGAGTTCTCACTTTGTTCTTATGTGTACGACGTATCAGGCACCTAACATAGATAGATTTTTCATCAGTGAGATTGTGAGGCTGCATGGCATGCCTAAGAAGATTATATCCGATCGAGGATCGGTGTTTACTAGAAAATTTTGGACGAGCTTCCAAGAGGCCTTTGGAACTCAACTTAACTTTAGTATTGCATATCACCCGGAGACTGACAGACAAACCGAATGAACGAACCAAACCTTGGAGGACATGTTGCGCATGTATGTGATGGACCAACAAAAGTGTTGGGAGGAATTCTTGCCACTAGTGGAATTCACTTATAACAATAGTTACCAGAGCACCATTAAAATGGCGCCTTTCGAGTTTCTTTACGAGATACCGTGTCAGATGCCCTTGAGTTGGGATCGGCTTGAGGATAGGGTCCTGGTGGGACTAGAAGAAATCCAAGAAATGGAAGAGAAAATGCAAACCATAAGACAAAGGATTAAAGAAGCACAGGATCGATAGAAGAGTTATGCCAATGCGCACCGAGTCGACCGTACTTATGAGGTCGGTGATCGAGTCTTCTTGCGAGTAAAACTACATAAGAGTTTGATTAAGTTTGGGAACAGAGCTAAAATCTCTCCTAGGTTTGTGGGACCTTTCGATATTGTGGAGAGAAAGGGGCCTGTGGCTTATCGACTAGCCTTGCCTGATTCTTTGATGCGTATGCATGATGTTTTTCATGTATCTGTTTTGAGACATTATATTAGTGATCCTACACATGTTATTGACATGAGTTCCTTGCAGGTATCAAATGAGGGAGCACTCACGGCTAAGTCGGTCTTCATATTAGATCATCGTGTTCGACAGTTACGATGTCGAATGGTAGATCAGGTCAAGGTCCAGTGGGACAATTATAGTCCGCACTCGGTGACCTGGGAGGACAAATATGATATGCGCC
The DNA here is from genome assembly GCA_010110895.2 of Picea sitchensis. Classification (NCBI taxonomy): domain Eukaryota; kingdom Viridiplantae; phylum Streptophyta; class Pinopsida; order Pinales; family Pinaceae; genus Picea; species Picea sitchensis. The sequence continues at coordinate 9,915 of SNQJ01S0067483.1, read as the reverse complement.
AACAATTTCCATTTTTGTTTGATAGATAGACATATGATACTGTGATACACTTATTTCAGCATTTATACTGAGAAACTTCGGGACAAATTTTAGACCAAGAGGGGGTGTATGTAACATCCCGCTCTAGCACAATGAGAAGACTTATTCTTTGAGGGAACTTGCTCGCAAGTGATCCAGATTATTATTCCATTAAGACATTTGACTTTGACATTTATGCGTTATGGGTAGATGACATGTTGTTTTACTGCATTGACATAGACAGGTGCTATTGACTTAGTTTTACTGAGTGTGTAGGGTTTTGGACCTTGAGGATGCAGAGGCATCGATGGAACCCCTTGGACTCGGATCGAGTCAGGGAGTGTGCTATTGGGGTTTGATTTTCTTACTATGATATTAGCACATCTGATTAGATGATACGATGTGGATATGTTCTGACATGATTTGTTGATGATGCAGGTTGATGATAGCTTGCTGACCAGAATCACATATGGAGTAAAGGGGCCACACACGATTACTAGAGAGGTTGAGGGAGAGGTGTGATTGATTTCCTAAAATTATTGTGGTCAGTGATTTTGTATTTTAAATGACAAATTATATTTTATATTTCAGATGGTGTTCTGAATTTATTTCTAGATATTTCAATGGTGAATCTAGATATTATAATGCAATGGCGATTTTATATTTATATTGCCAAGGCGATTTATTCTCTGGTATGTCAACGATTATACATATTCTAGCTTCTTGCAATGATTTAATAAACTGTATCTGGTGGACCCTTTACGTAAATTGTTACCCAAGAAAACTCCTTCCCGGCATTACGTTTTTGTAATTGATTATTGTGAATTCATTTCTGGAATTCTTCTTGGGTAAGTGGTTATTGAAATTTTGATTTTGGAAATTTCGTTCTGCTTGCTCTTAGGTAATGGTAGCAAACCCAACACCTTGTTTTCCTGGCATGCATCTCCTTTCCCTTCTGCAAGGTTTTACTTCACTCCAAAGATGAAACGTATTTCCAGAAAAAACAAAATAGTCTAGCCCTCGATTTTAGTTTCAACCCCACATTCTTGATAGATTGACCACTCAGTCTATTGATTAAATTTTTTTACATGCGTAGAAGTTGCTACTTCCATTTTTTATCAGGGGCCGTGATTTCCTTAAAAATACCTCTCGGTGATAATTGTTTTAACAACAGTAAACCTATGTCTGCGGTGGAGATTCGAATGACAGTTGAGCCTTGTCTTACAATAGATTGTTTTGACTTGAGACTCATGAAAAATACAAAGGATCCCATACACTGGACGAGCACAGACTTTCTAGGTTGGTGAAATTTCCCATGCGGGCAATAATGGAGGGCCGCATCTGCCTGTGTGTTCAGAGAGCTCTCACAGGCCTGCCAATTTGCAGTTCCTTTAGATATGTGTTGGGTTATGATATATAACCGACTAACATATACGTTAGATATATGTTTAACCGACTGATCTTTAACCGAACCTTTAGATATATGTTATATACGATGGATATATTTTATGGCAACAACTGAATGGCTTTGTGCTAGACTGCATGCTAGGAACTGATTGTTTTTAGTTTTATATTCTCCATGTTTTATTTGATCTTGAAGTATTTCCTTTCTATGTTCTATCATTAATAATTTTATTCTATGAGTTGTAGATGTCATCTAATGCTTTCTTATACCTAGAACATGCATTCAGGTGTATTGTTTATTAATAATTCATTCGCAGAAAAGAAAAGCTGTTGGAGCATTTAAGATCAAAGCAAATAGTGATCTGCATGCTAGATCCCTAGTATAGATTTAAATACCAAAAGAAAATGTGTGAATCCATAGAGTACTATTCCTTCTAATATGGAACAATATTACGAGATTTGTAATGGATCATATGGTTATAAGGGTCTACTAGAAGAAGAATAAAAATAAATAAGTATATTTCTCAAATACATATAAAAACATATATTATTATTTGGATGAAGTAAATGCTAGGCACACTATGTCAAAAATACAGTTTATTTAAAAAAAACAAAAAAACAAAAAGGACACAGAATAAGTCTAAGAGTACAAAATATGTATATTCACAATAAGAATATACATTGGTTAAAATGCTAATGGAAAGACTAAGGGAACTAATTGTGAAACAATTCCAGCATTACGATTTTAGTTGTACTATGGTATGGAAGCTATTCCAACACTTCAGAAGCTCATTCAAGCGCTTCAGCTAGACAACCCGTTGGCCATCTATTGTTAGTAATGTTTGACTATCACTTTACACTCTTTTAATTTAAATGATTGACATAATTGGTCATAGCTAAGTTAGTGATTAAATTCGACCTGCCAAAATAGAATGAAACCAATTACCTTAAGGTTTTTGATAGGGAAAACATGTGTGGTTAAGTGATTAATTATGATGGTACATTGTTTTTAGTAAAGTCAACTGTTTGGATTAATATGAACTTCTTATATCTAATGATGATTTAGTGTACAGAGGGGATGCTCTGGAATGCTTATGCATGTGGGTATATTATCAATTATTCAACATTTAAACCCTTAACCTCGAACTATCCTTAAGGCTTGTCTCCTTAAGTGCTTTGTTATACTAACAAATTGGGAAGGTAAAGAAATCTAGGTGTCATTCTTGATCAGTTAACAAGTGACCCTTAAGAGATATTTTTATGTTGGGATATTGGATAATCCTTCTTTATTCGTGAGCATTAATTTATCTACATTGATTGTAGCATATGATTAACCATTGTAATTGACACATCTTTAATTAAATGTTACTTAATGGAATTACACTAGATATAATGACATTTAGTAAATATAGAATTGATACATACAAGACACTTCTTTACTTGTAGCGTTAATTGAGATTTCGTCATGATAAATTAAATGGTTCTAAAATGTTGGTATTAGGACTGCAAGTATAATAATCTAGAATGATTAAAATTTTCCGCTCTCATTGTAAACTTGATTACTCTGTGTTAAGATCGATGATCGTAGACTCTGTTGATTTATCTAGATGCATGATTGATTTTGGTTGGCTGGTAAGTCGGATTTCTTGCGCCTTGTAGATAGAATGGTTGATTAAATTGTGTTCAAATGCGCTAATCAAAATTGATGATGATGGATTGATTTCGAGCTATATTATTATGGCATGTTTAATTAGAGTTAATGTATGATGGTTAACAGTAAAGAGTACTCTCACCCTTGGTTAATTGATTTTAGGTTGATAGAACAAATCTTAGTTTATTGGTGATGTTGGTGGATTTAGCATTTTTAGTTTCGGTCTTGATTGTGATAGGGGATGTAGACAACTCCATGTTCCTCAGAACAGTCACCATCCCTGAGACCTTAAATGGTTAAAAGTGATGGGAACCTGGGCTTGAGTGTTGCTTATGTGTCTTGGAGGTCCTAACCATTGTAGGGTAGGACGGGCAGGTAGTTAGTCTTATTTATTTGTCAATTGATTGTCATTCATTGCATGCAGATACTTGATGTGCGTCTTAGGTCGTCATGTTGTGTTCATCGTTGTATGCGTATTTTTCATCATCAGGTTGCGACGCAAATTCAAATGTGTTTATTACCCTTGTACACACATGCACACACACACACAAAAAAAAAAAAAATTAAAAAAAATTCACTTATTAAGAGGTTCGTCATCGTAACGAGGAGGTTTGTTATAGTTGTAGAATAGATAGTTGGCTAGAGTGTAGGTCTGAGGGTTGAGAAGTAAATCCAAAATTGTTATATAAGGGATGAAGAAGATACACTGGGAGATTCATGTGTAGAGGGATTAAGAGAAGAAAGGTAGTGACGGTGGTCTTAGCCGCTGGGAGGATTGGCGTTGGCAGAAGTAGATTTTGGTGACTGCAACTTCCAGATAAGAGACAAGATTATGTTGAGGAGGATTGAGTTGCATGTCATGGAAGGAATGGACATAAAAAAGGAGAAGTGTTGAGAAGAACCGACCATCGGATTTGAAGGAGTTATTGATGTTGAAGAGTAGGTAGTCAACAACAAGATAACACGAGATAAATGGTGCATACTAGGTGGTGGATGTAAAGTAAAGATGATAGTATATTGCATTGGAGGATAGGAAAAGGGAGCCATGTGGATTGTAAGCATAGAGAGATGAGTGAAGGCCAACGATAGTCCATGGAGAAAGTCGGTGGATAGCATGGATATGTTTCCAGTAAGAAAAGGAACATCGGGCTAAGTGATGACACGGTGCGAGTGGCAAAGCCATCGGTTGGATGTAGGAGGTAGCCATCACGCCTTTGGCAGAGTTGTTGCCTATCCACCTAGGAATGACCACAACCTACAACCCCCTAAAGATAGCTACCAAAATTCCAATGTGGACAACAAGCCTCCGAACACAATAGAGGTTTCAAGACAACCAAGGGAAACCGAGGGATCCCATGAGAAGTGATCAAGTTCCCTACGGGAGAGTTCCTTGTTCATTGTGTAGAATGATTAGGAAACATGCTGAGATAGCTAGGAAACACTCATATAGGCTATAGGAAACCCAGAAAAGGACTCGGGATGCAACAAGAGGTTGTGGGAATATTGGGGTAGGGGTATGTGGGAATGGATATGGGCATCCAACGAAATTCTTCGAAGACGGATCTGAGCGAGATGACAGGGATAACTTTATGTTCAGAGGGAGAAACCAATCAGGTGGATTGGAGAGAAACCATGGAAATGGATTTGGTATCAAAGACAAAGCCACCTCTGGGTAGTTGAAGTACCTGTATTGCTAAGAGGGAGTGTTAAAATATTATCATTGGACAGGTACTTCCACATAGGCTCCATGTCTATCATGTGGAAGTCCTCATAACCTCTTAGTAAAATTTAGGAAGTTCACTTTATGAATCATTAATTAAAGTCAATGGAGTTTAATTAATTAAGTTAAAATCCTAGGTTTGGTGGAATTAGTAACTTAAGTGGGTTGATTAAGTCATAACCATCATATATAAAGTGAGAGGGAGATTATACCTCAGTCATTGATCACTTTGGAGAAGATATAGGGTTTTGGACTTATGATTAACTCAATGAAATAAAATACATCCCAAATGAGAGGATGAGACACAGTGATGGCACAAAAAATGTGAGTGAGCACTCAGATGTGGTGGGGAAGTTTCCAAGGAAAGGGTGCATGGGCTAGAAAGGAAGATAATAGCTAGGTGGGATAGGCTATTTGCTGAAGCATTTGTATTTCCTTAAAAGGGACATGATTCCAAGATGGGAGCCCTGATTATATTTAATAAAATAATTACATATATGGTTTTCCCATGAGGGGTTTTCCATGGGTTCTTTACCTGAATATCTAGTGTGCAATGTGTTATGGTTTCTATTTTATGCTTTCTCTAATGTTTCATTCATAACCTAACTATGCAGTTAATAAATTGATCTGAAAATGATCTTTAAAAGACTTGGTTGAGTTTTAAGCATGTGTTAAATTACCACTTAGGAATTAAGGAAAGAAGAAGAACTTAATGAAATAATATTGCAGCCATCATAAAGAATGAAAATCAGAAAGTAAACATAAGGAAAAACAAACCATAACAACAATCTGATAATGGAGTTCAGAAAGGTTTTCTACGTGTCCGGGCCTTTGTCTCAGTGGGGGGAGGCTTTCTTATTAATCTTCAATGCTGCATAATTACATCAGAAGTATCTCAAAGGGATTACAAACTAGTCTAGCTATGTTGTTCTCAACCTCAAGAATCCAACACAACTGACGACACTCAAAAGTGTTGATCTTAGCTCCCGAAAATGGCCTCCAAAGTTCGCTTCCTCACTGGCTTCCCTGTATAAAAATGGATTCAAGCTTCACAAACTCATAATCATTATAATAATATGCACCTCCAAGGATGCCAAAAACCTATTCTTTTTATAGGATTTGAGTTGATGATCAAATCCAAACTTTTCTCCAAGATTTGGCCTCTTTTTGGGCTCCAAATCCCCCAAAAATGGCCAAAATCCACCCAAATCAGCATAAAAAACCATTAAAAATCTTATTATAAAGTTTAAAACCTAAAAATTTCCAAATATTTGGTGTTCGCCCCTAGTCCTTAGGCCCTTGGTCATATGAGCTCTATGTGTCTAGGAGCTAGAGTGATAAGCGTTAATCCTTAGCCCTTGGACTTTGGTACTAGGTCATGTGGATAGCCCCCTGGGTTGGCGCATATGAAGTTAGGCTCAAGTCTAGTGCCTTGGTCATCTGGTGAGTTCCATATGGTTGAGTGCTAGCCCCCACCGACTGGGGTCTATCCCCAAAACCTCTCCCCATTGCAATTCAAATAAAACAAATGCCACTTGTATAAACAAGAATCAAACGAGCCTTTCTAGTTAGCCCAAGGTTGTTAGTCCATTGACCATGCCTGGAGTTTGGGGGTTCGATCCTCTTGAAGATCAACCAATTTTGACCCAGCCAAAATTGGCCAAATTCGGGGTGCCACGTGGCACCGTCTGATTGGGCCACCCATCACTGTTTGATTGGACTGTACAGCCCAGTCACCAACATAGTCAACACCATGTCACCATCTTATCAATCTGCCATGTCACTATCATACAACCACATGTCGTACCCTAAGCCTACCATGTTAGCATCCTTCCTTTCAATTCACCTTCCTAGTCAATTACCGCATCAACATCCGTACTACCACGTGTCGATATTCCATTGGGCCATGTCATCATTTTGTATAGCTACCTGTCACGTCTGTACAACACCACATGTAAATTGTTCATTGGTCCACATCAGCCCCTGAAAATGACAAAAATAAGTGACACGTGTCACATCCTCGTGTTTCCATGTGTCCCTACTGACGTATGTTGACGTACTACTGACATCAGTTGTACAACCTATTGACTTTGACAGTTTTATGTTTTTTGCATGTTTGGGAAATCGACGAGAATGCGATAACTTTCACACTGTGTCCATTTTTGGAAAAATAATATATGGCAGAATCGACGCGGTGAGCCTGAAACAATGGCGTTGGTTTCATATGATTATGAGAACTTTTATTTTTAGGCCTTCTTGGATCCATTTTGGATCATGCCTCCCCACTGATACCTTTTGGTCCTCCAAAAGGATATTAACCAGTCATCACATGTGAGATAGGCCAACCCACTTATCATTTGTCTTTAAACTCTATCATGTGCACCTGTCGCATCATAATCAATTTCAAAACAACCATGACAACTGGAAGCATATTGTTAGCCACTTGAACTCATTCACATCTTACTGAAGCCACTACCATCCATTTTGAAACAATTAGGAGTGATAATATAAAAAATATGACTACAAATGAACTAATATGCTTGATGTGCTTGTACGACATTAACTTATCTTAAAGGAAAGTATGATTGAACTTCCATTCTACAACCATCTCATGTTCATGATTAATATCAACTGCTTTACTTGGCACAATTATAGGTGTGTTTCTTGCATAAACTACCTTCCTTAATTGTTCCATTGTTTGAAGAGAATGATTTGATTTTATGTTATGAGCATGTACAACATATTTATTGCCTTCTTTAGTTAAGTGATATTGATTATGTTCCTTGTACAATATTTCTTTGTGATCATACAAATAACGGATGCCTAATACCATTCCACATTCATTTAGTGGCACCACATCACACGTTATATCATCCACAAAATTTGATGAAATTGCAAACTTTAAAGTGCATTTCTTTGTTATGTGCAATTTATGATTGTTACTTATCCATTTAAGTGGGTAAGGTTTATGATGTATCTTAGTTGTTAATCCCAATTGTTTAACCACTTCCTCTTAATCAAGTTAGATTGAGATCCACTATCTATCAATGTATCGATCTTAGTATGTTTCATTATGACCCTTATGTGAAACAATTTACTTCTAGAATCATATCCATGACCAATTTTACCTGTCAATTAACCAACTGCTATGATTTTAGTCTCATCACCTGAATCATATCCCAAGTCTATTGGTCGTGTTGTTGTTGCAATTGTTTGCCTCCCTTTTCTTTCTTTGAACCATTTTGGTATCTTCTTTGGGTGCAATTGCCAGCGATGGTCATCATCATGCCCTTCTTTATTGCAATTCTTGCAAGAGAGATTCCCTACCTTCATGGTCGTTGAACTTTCTTTCTTTCCATTCCCCTTTTGTTTTTCTTCTTTCCTTGAAGACGATTCCCTTCATACACCAAATCATGTTTTCCCTGCTTCAATATACATTGCTTGAAAATAAACCTCATCAAGATTAGTAGGTCCAAACATAAATATAGTTTTACGAATATGTATAGGTAAACATCATGTATACTTCATAAGATTTTCTTGTGTATGGAATGGAATATTTAACATTAATGCCATATTACGAAATTCATTGTGTATTCTTGCACCATTTGTCCTTTTCTTAGTTTAATAATTTTTCATTTAATTAAAGTCTTTTCTTTGTAACCCAAAGGATAAAACTATTTTCTAAGTGCAAAAACAAAATCCTTCCATGATGGAAATACATTACCAAATTGTTGAGTACCATGTTGCAACTTACTCTACCACCAGATGAACGTTGTGCCTGCAAGATGAAGCAATGCCAATTTGATTTGGGTTGCCTCATCTTTGATTTGTTGCACACTACAATAAACTTACATATGTATGACCCAGTTATCAAGCATCTCAACATTGACTTCACCAACATACATGGGAAATTCAAATTTCACATCAAAGTCAATATATCCTTGAAATTACAACACCTTTTGTTCATGCAGGCTAAGAGGGTCTTAAAATTATNAGATCATAGATACCGTTCTCCTCTAATGCAACATATAAATGATTTGAGAAATGGTTAAGCCGACAAAATGTTATAGCAGAAATAAGAGAGGTATGTATTTTAGGATTTTGTTATATGCAAAGACAAATATAGATTAAAAATAGTAAACAATATTAATTAAAAAAAAACTATATATTTGGAATATTCATAGCCGACTCTATGTATGTCTATAGTTTTCTCAATAATTGAATTGTTTATCCTATAGAAAAATAACATCAAGGACAAAGATATTAAAAAAAATGGAGTTTTTTATCAATTTGCAGACCGAACCACTAGGTTTGTCATCCAAAACCTAAATTCTAGGCAACCAACTCAGCATAGACGTTGTCAATCCCGCCCCAAAAAAAATTGAATTCAAAAGAATGTGCACACATTCTTAAGAGTGTGCTTGCGCTCTAGGAAATCACACATGTTCCTAATAGTTCACATGTTCTTAATAGAGCACACACTCTATAGGAACATGCATGGATTATTAAGAGTGCACATACTCTTCTATAAGCTATTTTTTATTTCTCATTCCTCTCTCTCTCTCTCTCTCCTACATATACTTATGTCTCCTACATCTACCACCCCTATCTATGTCCCTCTCACTCTCCCTCTTTAACCCCCTATATATCTCCCTCCCTTTGCCTCTCACACTTCTATACATGGTAAGAACTAGACATGGTAAGACCTAGACATGACAAGGCATCGAAAGACCTAGACCTAGACATTTCCTTGACATACCTCAGACTGTCACACCAACCCCCTCTCTATCCCCACCACCCCATCCTATATTTCTCTCTCTCTCACCCCTTTGTCCCTTCCTCCCTTATTATTTCTCTCTCTCTTCCACCCCTTCTTTCTCTGATCCGGATTATTTTCGTCATGAAATGAGAGCGGAGATATAATAAAGAAATGCACAGAGATATTGCAGATATTCAATAATATAACAGAAATGTATCATAGATGCAACCATAAACACAGATATACAGTAATACACGATTTCTATCAATCAAAGAAATGTACAGAGACTGTAAAAATACAGAGTGAAAGACTCGCTAGAATGGTGGCAGCTTATCTCTGAGAAGAGATGTGACGGCTACTCGC